>VDFB02010509.1:0-26707 GCA_007258455.2 Sequoia sempervirens
TTTCAGCAATGAAAACAATTACATAAATCAGCAAATTAAACTTATTACTTTAGCCATCCATGATTTCTCACACACATTATCATTCCCACATCTACAACTCAAAAATTTCTTCACAACTCTTCAAACTCTATGCTGGTTGTTTTTCCTCTTGCAGGCATCAAAAACCCCCTTTTTCTTCAATATTTTTGCTTCTATTTGCTAAAAATTTGTTGCGTGGGCCATCTACTCCATTATGGCTGCCTTTTTTGTTGATTTTTGTAGCTCGAAAGGTGGGATGTGGAGTTGTTTTAAAGCAACTCGAGTTGGATATGTTTTAAATCACTTTAAAGCAACTCGAGTTGGATATGTTTTAAATCACTTTAAAGCAACTCGAGTTAGATATGCTTTAAAGCAATTCGAGTTGGATTTTCAGCAACAGTAGTTTTGTATTCTTTAATAGAATGTTTCCGAGTTTGTGAGGATAAGATAAATCCAAGAGTGATTTTATGTGTAATTAAAGCCAAAGAAAGCAAGGAAAGATTCTTTTCTTGCACTCTAAGTAAAGCAGCTAGGCTCTTTAAATGTAAGATTGTTGTAGCAAACTCACATTGTATTTTCGAAAAAAAAAGTTTGTTGTTAGGTTGAATAGAAGATCCAACATTTGCAGGTTTTTCCCCGCATTGGGGTTTCCTGGGTATATCTGTGTTATTGTCTATTTGTGATTGGCTTTATGTTATTTTTGCTTCCGCTATTATTAGTTGTTAATTAACCCAGTTGTGTTAATTGTTATAAATCAGATTTCTTTCTGTGAATTTATTGTGCAATTAATCTGTTGCTGGGTTATAGAAATTAACATGGTATCAGAGCTCTAAACTCTTAATACAAAGCCAAGATTTGTGATGTAGATTTCAAGAAAAAAAAATTAGATTTTCGTCTCCAGTTCTTTTGTGGCTATGGCAACCAGTGTTTGATACGAGGACAGGCTTGAGGGTGCGTCTAACTTCTTGCAGTGGAAGGTTCGGATTACATCTGTTCTCAAGGAGAATAGGCTGTGGATCTATGCTAGTACAGAAGTGACACCACCAACAAATGATCCTATTGCCTTAGATTCGTATGAAGTCAAAGAGGCCAAGGCTCAGAGGATTATTCTAGATGGAGTAAGAGATCATTTAATTCCTCATTTATCCGGGAAAGACACCGCTAAGGAGATGTGGGATATGCTCACAAAACTTTATCAAAGCGACTATCAGAGTCGTAAGATGATGCTCAAGGACAAATTGCATAATACCAAGATGTCCAAAGGCGAGAGTGTGACCTCTTACTTGTCCAAGCTGACACAGGTCAAGGATGAGCTTGCTGCTATTGGAGAGACGATTGATGAAGATGAGTTGGTGCGTATAGCCTTGAATGGTTTTTTGAAGCATTGGGAAGTGTTTTTCAAGTGTGTTGTCGGCAGAGATCGGCTACCTGATTGGGAAAGACTTTGGGATGATTATGTTTAGGAGGAGATCCGTGAAGGTGCTCATCGAGGATATCAGACGAAGAAGGGTCAAGATGAAGAAAATCTTGCTCTTGCAAGAAAGGGTAAGAAGTCCAATAAAGAGCAATTGGAAGGTTCTTCTTTCAAGAGTGGGAAGAAGAAAGATCTAAGCAAGATAAAATGTTTTTGCTGCCATCATATGGGTTACTATGCCAGTCAATGTCTGAATAAGAAAACTAAGGACAAGCAGAAGAAGCAAGTTGCTACTACAGTAGAGGTGGATGAGTTTGCATCACGATTTGAGAATGAGTTTTCACTCATTGCCTGTCTCTCAAGTTCAGTTGCCAACAGGGTATGGTATATTGACAGTGGGGCTTCTCGCCACATGACGGGAGTCAGAGAATGTTTCACCAAGTTGGAGGAGAAGAAGTTGGATTTCTATATTGAGCTCGAAGACAATGCCAAGTACCATGCAACTGGTATTGGCACCATCAAGTTTCAGAGGGAGTCTAGCAAACCTTTGTTGGTGGAGGATGTGTTGTATGTCCCTAGAATGATAAAGAATTTAATCTCAGTTTCTGCTTTGGAAGACAAGGGTTACATCGTGACCTTTGAGAGGGGAAAAGTCTATATTCGTCCCAAAGATTCTAAGGTTGCAAAAGTGATTGGAGTCAGGCATGGCAACTTGTTTCGGTTACAATTTGAGCCAGCACATGCGTTGGTTAGTAGTTGTAAAGGGATAGGATAATTGTGGCACAGGAGGATGGCTCACCTTCACCATGGAGCACTTAATATTCTTAAGGAAATAGTGATGGGGCTGCCTGAGATGAAAACAGAAAAGCATGAGGTGTGCAAAGGTTGTGCACTTGGGAAATATGCCAAGACCAGTTTTCCAAACAGCGACACTAGATCTAAAGGGATTTTGGATCTTGTACACTTAGATGTGTATGGACCTATGTCAACAACATCCTTGAATAGATATGAGTATTATGTTACCTTCGTTGATGATTTCTCCAGGAAGACGTGGATATATTTCATGAAGAATAAAGATGAGGTATTTAGTACATTCAAAGAGTTTAAGGCTCTCGTGGAGAACCAAACTGGGAAGAAGATCAAGATACTGAGGTCTAATAATGGAGGCGAGTATACCTCGAATGCCTTCAAAGATTTATGTGCTAAGGAAGGTATCAAGAAAGAGTTGACAGTTCTGTACAACCCTCAGCATAATGGGGTTGTTGAACGGAAGAACAGGGCTATAGTTGGAGTAGCCAAGGCCATGCTTCATGATCAGGATCTGCCTTGGTTCTTATGGGCAGAAGCTTGCAACACAGTTGTGTATTTGCAGAATAGGAGCCCTCACAAAGTGTTGGGAAAGTTGACTCCAGAAGAGGCGTTCTCTAGTAAGAAACCAGACTTGGGGCACATTCGCATCTTTGGATGCCTTGTGTATTGTCACATTCCTGTTGAGAAGAGAACCAAGTTGGAACCTACTGCAGAGAAGGGTATCCTTGTTGGGTACAGTGAAAATTCTAAGGCTTATCGGGTTTACATTCTTGCTCTCAGGAAAACAGTTGTTCGCAAAGATGTGAAGTTCGAGGAAGAGAGGGCTCTTCAGAAATCTAGCAACTTGATGAATGAGGGGGAGCAATCACTCATAGTTGAGGCAACACAATTTCCTCAAACTTCAGTCACACAAGCTGGAGAGAAAAGCAAGTAGGCCGAGTAGGGTGATCAAAAGGAGGAATCAATAATTCCTCAGCCTTAGATTCCTATTACAAAGAAGAGGAGAAACAGGGCAGCTGAGCAGACACTAAGAGAGGCTCAAGAATATGTAGGTGATCCTCAAGATTCAGTTAGACAAAGAAGGGCTCCCAAATGTTATTCTGAGTATGTAGCACTTATGAGTGAATTTATTGAAGTAGAGCCTTCTAGCTTTCAAGAGGCGTCCAAACACCAAGTATGGAGGGATGCCATGGTGGAAGAGTATTCTTCCATCATGAAGAACAGTGTGTGGGAGGTAGTACCAAGACCAGAAGATAAGTTTGTGGTGGGATAGAGATGGTTGTATAAGATTAAGCATGTTGCAGATGGTAGTGTGGAGAAGTTCAAAGCCCAGTTTGTGGCTAAGGGGTTTTCTCAGAAGGAAGGGGTCGACTATGACGAGAATTTCGCTCCAGTATCCAGGAACTCATCCATAGGAGCTATCATTTCTGTAGCAGCACAAATGGGTTGGAGGATTCACCAGATGGATGTAAAGACGACCTTTCTCAACGGAATGATTGAGGAAGAGATTTACATAGAGCAGCCAGAAGGATTTGAAGCACATGGGAGGGATTCTCATGTATGCAGGTTGAAAAGAGCATTGTATGGACTCAAGCAGGCTCCCAGGGCGTGGTATTCACGTATTGACAGTTACTTGCAAAGTGTGGGTTTCATCAAGAGTGAGGCGGATCCGAACTTGTACTATGTTCAGGTAAAGGGAAAACTTCTCATATTGGTGTTATATGTTGATGACTTATTTCTCACAGGGTCAGAGGAGCTCATAGCACACTGCAAGCAGGATCTTTCTGGAGAGTTTGAGATGAAGGACTTGGGGTTGATGCATTACTTTCTGGGATTGGAGTTGTGGCAGAAAGAGGGAGAGATCTTCCTTGGACAAGGGAAGTACTTAATTGATATCTTGAAGCGATTCATGATGGAAAAATGTAAGCCTATGTCAACGCCACTTGTAACCAATTGGAAGAAGATTGATGCTTCTAGATCAGAGGTATGGACCCAACTTTATACAGATAATTGATAGGCTCTCTTATGTATCTGGTCAACACCAGGCCAGACATTTGTTTTGCAGTGAACTAACTCAGTCAGTTTATGGTGGAACCTAAACATGTGCACTGGATAGCTGCGAAGCATGTTTTGAGATATCTCTGGGGCACAGTTGATTATGGGCTGAAGTATGTTCAGCAGGATGGAGTGAAGCTCGAGGGGTTTACCAATGCAAATTGGGCAGGCAGTACAGCTAATCGAAAGAGCACTTCAGGGTGCAGTTTTAGTTTGGGATTAGGAGTAGTCTCTTGGTACAGCAGGAAACAGAAGTCAGTTGTGTTGAGTTCTGCAGAGGCCGAGTATATGGCAACCAGTATGGCTACATGTGAGGCTATCTGGCTTCGAAAACTTCTAGCTAGGCTCTTTAATCAAGAGCTGGATCCTACAGTCATTTACTGTGATAATCAGAGTTGTATCAAACTCTCTGAGAATCCAGTGTTTCATGACAAGTCAAAGCACATTGAGATCAAGTACCACTTCATCAGAGATTGTGTGGAGAAGGGGATAGTGAAGCTCATTTACATTCCTATGGATGAACAGATAGCAGATATCTTGACGAAGGCCTTGATGAAGAGCAAGTTTGAATTCTTCAGGGACAAGTTGGGTGTGGTGCAGAACACCTTCCTCGCTAAGAGGGAGTGTTGATTTTTGTAGCTCGAAAGGTGGGATGTGGAGTTGTTTTAAAGCAACTTGAGTTGGATATGCTTTAAATCACTTTAAAGCAACTCGAGTTAGATATACTTTAAAGCAATTCGAGTTGGATTTTCAGCAACAGTAGTTTTTTATTCTTTAATAGAATGTTTCCGAGTTTGTGAGGATAAGATAAATCCAAGAGTGATTTTATGTGTAATTAAAGCCAAAGAAAGCAAGGAAAGATTCTTTTCTTTCACGCTAAGTAAAGCAGCTAGGCTCTATAAATGTAAGATTGTTGTAATAGACTCACATTGTATTTTCGAAAGAAAAGTTTGTTGTTAGGCTAAATAGAAGATCCAACATTTGCAAGTTTCTCCCCGCATTGGGGTTTCCTGGGTATATCTGTGTTATTGTCTATTTGTGATTGGCTTCATGTTATTTTTGCTTCCGCTGTTATTAGTTGTTAATTAACCCAGTTGTGTTAATTGTTATAAATCAGATTTCTTTCTATGAATTTATTGTGCAATTAATCTGTTGCTGGGCTATAGAAATTAACATTTTTCTCTTACAAATTGGTATTTTAAAGTTGTTCTCGCTGTTGTAACAGCCCCCCTTTTTTTTTGAACGTGAGAGCAATGTTTTCTCTTCAAAAATGGCATACCAATCAATGCATTTTTCGTTACAAATTGTCATAGATTCCTTTTCTCATTTTGGCACCATACTCAATAACTATTCTCAATTGAATTTCAATTATAAATTTATTAAGAATAAGTCCAATAATAAATTTCTAAAGGAGTATGACAATGAATATTAAAATTGATTTTATGCAAGTTACCACTAGCTACCAAAATTTGCATAAAATTTAATTTTTTTGCATAACTTTTCATTAGAAGCTTGTATTCACCTGAAAACTTGCCAAGATACATATAATGTCATTTCAAACCTTTCCACCATGTTGTTTCGCTCCAGCCTTCATAAAACTCAAGATTTTAAATTTTTTGTAAATTGTCAACGCATTTTTTTTCAAACTTTTGGCATTAAAATCTCTCAAACCGTGAAAAATTTTACTCTAATTATTTTTGCATATTTTACATGGTACCTCAAAGAATATCCCTGCAAAAGGATTCTGCTCCAGCTCTTACGAATTTTTGGGAATAAATTTTTGAAAACTGTCTGCGGAGCCTCTAAAACAGCGAACTGACGAAAATTTGAAAATTGCAATTTTGACTAAATTTTTGAGTTTTTGCTACTGAAAGATGCCTGAAAAGACCACAACACACCAAAACTGCTATTGTATCAAACACGTCAGGTAAGAAATTTGTGAGCATAGGCTCACAAAAGTGGAATTGAATGGTAGAACCATTCTTTCATATTACAAGCAATCTGCAGCGAACTTTATCGTTGTCCAAAGTGCACATGAAGTCTTTTCTTCTTCCTCTTCTTTCAACATCTTGAAGTAACTAGCTTCGCTCTCCTCCGACAACTTTGGTTACCATTCTTCTCTTCTTCCGTGGGTCTTGACCCACCAAAATCTGACCACCTCCACAAAATTCTCTCATCATACACATCAACACCTACAACATACACACACAAATCTGCCCCTACAACTTCTACATATAAATTTGCAACCCCTGAATGCCAATCTATTACTACAAATTCCTTCTTCATATCTACCAACTTCTCTCCTCTCTCCACAGCATCCAAATCAATTTCTTCATCACATAATGTAGAAAAATCAAAACTTACCTCTTCATTAATTTGATGCTCCATGTCCACCAACATGTCCTCATTATTCTCTTTTTCTGCTACTGCAACTTCTACCTCATCATCATGTGCTATAATTTCTTTCACTAGGTTTGCACTTTCATTCCTCTCAAGGTTCTCATTCGATCTGAACATCTCCTCTATCTTCATGATCTCCTCTACAAGCAATGAATCTTCCTCATCAGGTTCTCTATCAAACACAGGACCTCTGTAAATCTTTGTATTATCATCCTTCTCTCTTGGGCTGCAACACTCATTTTCTCTGCTCTTTTTCTCACTGTCATATTTCTTGTTCTTACTTTTCTTCACCAATATCCTCTGATCTTTATCAATATTCTTCTTTAATTTATCTATGCTCATCTTGATATTTCTCACTTCCTCACGAACCATTTGTTCCATCTTCTCAAACTTCTCATTTTCTACCTTCTCTGAATATCGTTCCCAAAACAATATTCTCACGGGTCTTCTCACAACCCATCTCATCTTTTCTGTTGCAATCTCACCTCAACTCACATTCTCTACATATCCACGGCTTGTCCCTCTTGACTCTCAATTGCTCAGGACTCCTCGCACACCTGCAACAATTATCTCAAGCTTCTCGGACAACTCTACCATGCTTCCTTTATCCACCCACCAGTTCTGGCATAAGCTGCCTCATGTTTGACGATCTGCTTATGCACTCAGAACCTCGCTCTGATACCACTGATGCAAAGAGGAACCTCCCACCTCCAAGCATAACTCAAATCTGCATATTCTCAACACAACACATTATGCAATGCAACAAATCTAACACAATAAAACTCATATAAATTCATTTTATTTTCAGCGATGAAAACAATTACATAAATCAGCAAATTAAACTTATTACATTAGTCATCCATGACTTCTCACACACATTATCATTCCCACATTCCTCACTCTCAAATCTACAACACAAAAAAATTCACAACTCTTCAAATTCTATGTTGGGCGTTTTTCCTCTTGCAGGCATCAAAAACCCCCTTTTTCTTCAATATTTTTGCTTTTATTTGCTAAAAACTTGTTGCCTGGGCCATCTACTCCACTATGACTGCATTTTTCTCTTACAAATTGGTATTTTAAAGTTGTTCTCACTGTTGTAACAGCCCCCTTTTTTTTGGACGTGAGAGTAATGTTTTCTCTTAAAAATGGCATACCAATCAATGCAATAAATTTTTAAAGGAGTATGACAATGAATATTAAAATTGATTTTATGCAAGTTACCACTAGCTGCCAATAATTGCATAAAATTTAATTTTTTTTCATAACTTTTCATTAGAAGCTCGTATTCACCTACAAACTTGTCAAGATGCATATAATGTCATTTCAAACCTTTCCACCAAGCCGTTTCACTCCGGCCTTCATAAAACTCAATATTTTAAATTTTCCGTAAATTGTCAACACATATTTTTTTCAAACTTTCGACATTAAAATCTCTCAAACCGTGAAAGATTTTACTTTGATTATTTTTGCATATTTTACATGGTACCTCAAAGAATATCCCTACAAAAGGATTCTGCTCTAACTCTTACGGTTTTTTGGGAACAAATTTTTGAAAACTGCCTATAGAGCCTCTGAAACAACGAATCGGCAAAATTTTGAAAATTGAAATTTTAACTGAATTTTTAGGTTCTTGCTGCTGAGAGATGCTTGAAAAGACTACAACACACCAAAATTGAAGAAAACAAAAACAAATATTTTTGGGTGATGCAGGATTGCCTATAGACCCGCTCCTCCATCATTTTATAAAGTATTGTGCCCAATTAAATCTGATAATAAAAGGAGTTATAAGGCAAGAAAAGTAAATGAAATGAAATGTAATTCAAAAACAAATTAAGCATGGAAATATAAAATGACAATGAAAACTCATTTGCACATTCATTAATTCATTGTTGACGAAGTTTATTTTGATAAGGGTTTTGCTCAAGACTGGATAGTCTGAAAATTTCAAGCTTTTTGAGGACGAAATCCCTCAAAAAGAACAGCTCGGTACAGTGAAAGATCTCCCAACCGACAATTCCATTTCAAAGATTGTGCATTGTGCTTTCAGAGATTGTTTGGAAATTACAACAAGTTTTCATTATTCAAGGTTTGAATGATATATCAGGAATTTACAGGCAGATTTTGGACACCAAAGTCAGGGTTTGGTGTTTATTCATCAGCATTTGAATTGAATGATAGAGGCGATTCATAATAGCATCAGCAATTAGCAGCAGGAAACATTTATACACCCCATTGTTGGAATCGAATGAGAATGGGGTTTCTTTCCTTGAGGGAATCACTTATATGAATTGATTTGTATTGAATAAACCATGTTGTTGGAAAAATGGTATGAAGTGTTGATATTGATATGAGGAATTGTTATTGATGTGTGTATATTAAGCCACTCTAACCTAGGCGTGTTATTGAAAGAAAGTCATTGTTGCATATACTGGAGCTGGCTCATACAATAAACTCCATATCAGGTTTGGATGTGAGACTTGATGGCTAAAGAGATTGCCATTGTTGTTGTTGTAGGTATAAGGAGCATTGTTGAGTTTGAAAGACAACCTGTGCAACAGACAGCCACACATCAGCCGCCAACCATTCATTTTTAGAGGATCTTGATTGCTAGATGTAGCACCATACTGGAAGCACTACACATGGGAGTAAACTTGTCATTCGGGTATTTGTTTTTGAGCATTATATCTGAATTATATTTTTTGTCATATCATAATTATAGAATGTGATATTAAAGGCTCTATTTCATGCTCAAATGTAATATATGGTGCACAAGTCTGAAAACAATATAAAGAATGACGTTGTCTCTTTATTGAGCTTGCAATTTGTGATTTGTCCCCTTCAAAATCATCAAACATATTTAGTTTGATTTACGTCCAAATTGTTTGACAAAATGTAATTAATGGAGCACATTCGTAAAGCCAAAACAAAAAAAACACAGGAAAAATAATAAAAGAACCTGCATTATGAATCTTAAAAAATTATATATCTTTTAGTATTTCATACGTTAAATGCCTGAGTTGCACGCATGAATAGCAAGGACCCATTTTTTTTCATAGAAGAAAAAAATTTAGATAAATGGAAATATATTATTCAAGGAAGTGTTAACAGCAAACAATAAAAGATTTAAGCACCATAAATCTGTGAAGAAAAGGAAATCTCCATTACACTACATGTTTGGCAAAAAAATAAAAATAAAAAATAAAGGTTTTTCCTGCAATTAACCCCTATATCTTCTATTTTCCTACATCCTTGTTGAACTTGTAACAAAAAGGTATCCCTCCAATTTTTCTCTCAAAAACAAATGACAGCAAATGAAAAGAAAATAGGTTAAAAGGTTATTTTTATGATTTAGGGCAACGTGAAGTTGCTCTTAGATCCAAGGGTAGAGATTTAAGCAATCCAATGGACAAGATTTGGTGCACATTCTTTTATCCCCTAATTTGCCTTTCCACTAATTAATTCCATTTAACTTTCAAATTTGACTTTGGTGGGGGACAATGTAGTTAGGAACCCTCATTTAAATGATAACTTAAAATTAATTTGGAAGACTTTTAAAAATAAACTTTATTCTTTAAGTGCATCAAAATCTTCAATCATAAAAAGGGAAAATTTAATCATTAATAATAATCATATGTGGTGATAAATAATAGTGTGATTAATGACGAGATGGTGGATTAAACAAGAATGTTGATATCACGTATTTCCTTATTCTATAATCATTTGAATAAGGATGGATCGATGTGTAAATAATGAGTAGATAATGAGTTGCTATTAATAACCTATGAATTGATAAATAAATAATGATCTTACTATTTAAAGATTAAGCATTACTCAACTAAGGACAATATTACTGGTGTTTAATTTAAGATTGACTAATATTATTAGTTTAAAGAATGAATGTGAATAACATCATAGTTAATGCATAATACAAGTTTAAATAACAATACTCTTTTATTATGTTTTAAGGATGACTAGCCAATAACATTTTATTTGTAGAGTCCAAGTGGTTGATTAATAATAGTCTCATTACTCATAACATAAATATCCCTTATGTTCAAATTAATGTTCAGCAATGTAATACAAATTTTGGGGTATGCTATATAGATAGGGTAACCGACCACATCATGCTACTATTATAAATAACAATGAGTTGAAGTCACAAATCAAATGTATAGGTACGTATATGAGATAATTGTTCATGCCAACATTAATTTGTAAGATGAGTTATTATTGACAAAAAAAAAACTACACTTGAAGCTATGGAATGTCATTAAAATTGAATATGTATATTTGGGGATGAATAGAGGGTTGATACCTATCATCTCAAAAGGTTGTTCTCCTAAGGGACTATAATGGAACTAAAATTTGTTTTAAAAAGAAGTGAACTAAATTATAGTTAAAATCCTTGTTCATGCATTTAAATAATGAATGAAAGGATAAACTAGACCTTTGCCAAGGTGATCCAGGATGTTTAAACTAGCATGATAAGCTAGGGATAAGGTGAATTAAAGATGCTATGAAATTGGGTATTAATAGTGGCAACATTAATGAGATTCACAATTTGTATTGGACATAATACTAGGTTTAATATTTTGCTAGATTAAATGCACAACAACAACAAATATTAGGATTGTTAACATACGTGCAACCATCATAGACAAATAATGATACTTATGTAAATATCGTAAATAGAGCATGAATTATTGTTACACCCTAAGAACTTGAGAGATAAATAACTTAATTAATGTTTTTTTTTAAATATTGGTGTTTTATGTGTTTATTAAAAAAAATGTAAGTTGTGTTGTGTATTTTCATGTAAAATTATGGGCATGACATAATATTCAAGGGTGTATAGCCTTGGGTAGAGTTTTTGTTTCTAAAACTTGAGTTTAAGAAATATGGAGTTGTGTCTTGGATTTTTATAAAACGGTTTTTTAGAGGGCCTCCTAGCTCGAGGGTGGCTTATGAGTAAGACTATAGTTGGGAGTTGAGCACCTCCATTGGCCTTCTTGTCAAGTTAGCTTATTTTGTAGGTTTGCAAGCACCAAAGACAAGTGATTCTTACTATTGCAATAGTGTACTTGGCTACATTTTCTAACTATTCAAAGTTGTAATAGTCTTTTGATTTCTTGAGAGTAAGTTGTTGTAAACACCCTCAACATGTTCTTGTAATAGCTAGTAGATTTCCTTTTTCCTTTCCATGAATTGTTGTTCTAGAAGGAGCAAAAGTGTAGTGTATCATGTTGGATTCATGATCTAAAATGGGATCATTGAAGATAATTATAAATGTATATCATATGAATGTGAAGAAAATTAAAATAGAGGGTTTGTGTGTTTAAACATAAGACTTAAAATGTGCATGTTGAATGGAAAAATAATCTTTATCACATTTAGATTCATCTTAAACCCTTGTAAAAATATAAAGCTTCCAAAAATATTTATTGTGTTTAATTCCTTTCACGTTATATATATAAACTTAAACATGTGGATATATATCCAAGCACGTAACTTTTTCTTGAAGACATATATATATATATATGAAGATATAGATGCTCTTATATTCATTGAATGTACACTATTTCCAATAAAAATACCTAATGTATATATATACACATATTCGTATATGTTTATGAGGTTGACCCCCTTTAACCAATGCAACTTTTTTTCATTTATCAAATATATATATGTACACACACACACACACACATATATAAGTAAACCAATAGCATTAGCAAAGTTGATATCTACATTTGTAACATTGCCTCTATGTTGTGTGCAATGCCAATCTTCTTCATGTTGGAAACTTGCAGCCATTTAAAGACAATTTCCACATAACCTAAAAAAAGAAATCTATACAACTAAGTATTCAAAATCCACATGCAATAGAATAGACAACATGCCCATGAAAATATGACACAAGATATACCCTGGGAAAATCCTCAAGAGGGAAAAACCCAGCCTCCAAAAGCATCCATCTCTCATGTATTATTCAGCAATAAAGATTACAATACATCTTCAAAGTCTCCATGAACACCATTGAAGCATCAAGCCCTCACCAAGCAATCCATGTGAACAAGCATGTAACCACACATCCCATGCCATGCTTCAAACCCTCACAAATGCTAACCAGAGCTAATATGCAAGCTTCTCATCCTAAACAACTACCCTTATGGTTTCTTTTATAGAAATAAGCTCTCACAAAACTACCAAGTAATATTACACAAAACCATGTGACTAAAACCATGAGATTACAAAACCATGTCCCCGTATTTAATATTGGGTACTTTATTTATTTATTTTCCCCAATATTAAATAATTACATTTGTAACAACTTAACTTATGTCCTAATGTTACATGCAACATAAAGTGGCCCTAAGAATAATTACATTAAATATATTATGCAAGGTGTACAACACTTTTTCCTAACATTCTCCCACTTGTATACATTGCATAAGGGAAACAAGTAACCTCAAAACATGAATCAAAAAAATAATCCACTAGCCACATATACCATCAAGGAATCAAAGTGCTCCATGTGCTCCATCAGGATACCTACAACAAGAATCAAAGTGATCGCCATCCCAAACATGAATGCTTGTTGCATCCACCATCATGCCAATGCACAAAGATAAGAAGTCATCTAAAGAGAAGCCACAAAATCTGTCACAACGAAGCATAAGTTATGCCTCAACTAATATCCCAAACACATACACTCAATCCAAAGGTAACAATATGCACCAATAGTCATCAAGATACACAAACCCATAGCTGAAATAGCACCCACAGCAAGTGCCAACACATCCAACTATCCATACCTCCAAGGTATACAAAACATAGTAAACTCATGCCATAAAAATATACACCCATAAACTGCAATCATAAACTCCATGTGCAAAACCTGTCAAAGAATGACATACACATCCAAGAGCTCTCACTGCATGGGTAATGCAAATCTAAAAAAGATCAAGGCATACCAAGTCTACCAATAGCATCATATAGAAAGTGTAAACAACATCATGTAGTACCAAGGAATTATCCACAATGATATGCAAAACTTGTAAACTACAACCTGTAAGAACAACTCTCATCACAAGTCTCCATAACTCTCCCAAGTTCTCCACACCCAACAAAGAAAAAGATAAAGGAACCTCCATGTCATCACCCAAGAACATAAGTGAAAACATATGACCACAAGCTAGTGATCACAATAGCTCCAACCAAACCTCAAACCAATGTAATGTGAAACCGAACATCTAAGAAGATAACCAAGACCAAAGAGAGAAACAATGCACATCATATACCTATAGAAAATCCTTCTACATAAACCTCTAAATGCCAATTGTGTCAAGTATGATCTCATCCACAACACCCCAAAAGAAAATCCATAACAACACCCAACTGTTCAATCACCAAGATCAAACATAACATATGTATCATGTAATCAACATGGATGTAAGCCTCTCATAACCAAAGAAGATCAAACTATAATCCATTCCCAATGAAGGAAATTAGCCCAATACATCTCCTAAACTCAACATCAATGAATGTAATCACAATGCATAAGGAGATGAACATGCCAAAACTCCTCAAATGAACCCTCCAAAACCATATATCCATAGCTCAAGATCCAAATGCATGAGAAGATAAAGCTAAAAGAAATAATGGGCAATACCTCTCAAGTGAAACCACCGAGTAGACCAAGAGTGGGGTAATGAGAATGCTCCTCCAAGACATTCAAGTCATCATGACTCATCCAAGAACACTCTCCTCATAGGTCCATGTTGAACTCACGTCCAACCAAGGTGTAGGATCCTCGGACTTCCTGCTGAAATCTCATCAAGAGTAACCATCTCAACACGTCTCTAATCACAAGAGAACTCAAGTGTCACCTATGTCTCCAAGTATACATGAGTACTTGTAACCAACCAATCCATGCCAAACTCTAAATGCAACATAGCACCATCATGAAGTAATCAAGCAAATGATCAATGTACCCAATACAAAGAGAACCACACTCGATCAATGTCAAAGCTCCAGACATGAATTAGGAACATAAACATGGCATCCATGATCTAACCATCTCCTCCTAGGAGATCACATACAACAATGCATACATCCTGGTCTCAAGAGAACGAGTACCATGCCAAAACTCTAACACGTGATAAAGAGTAAACCATGACATAATACCATAACACTCTAACCAAGAAACATCACTAATTAATATGAACATAACCATCCCCTTTCAATAAAACCAAAGATGTCAATGAACCCTCATTGCATAGAAGTAGAATCCAAAAGTCCATCCATGACACCAACAAACACTATAGAAGAACATCCACCATCAAATGGTGAATCCACATCACTGCCAACAACTCCCACTGAACTGTGATACTGAGTCACACATGGCATCGTGACTATCATCCTCTCCATGAAGATCATCCAGGTCTACACACACAACTGAACTGTCAGTAACATAACAAGTAGAACCAAAATCTCCAAGCCAAGAAGATACCTACAACCGCTAAACCATCATAAACATATCCATCACCGCCAAACCATCACTGTCAAAAGCTCCCACTAAAAGTGAACAAGCTCTCATGTAATGACCCCTTTCTAGTGGAAGCACGTATACATGAATCTTGCATTCAAAGTGATTCTCAAAGACACATTAGAAATGTTAGAGATCAATGAATTTTAGTAATAACTTCTAATGAGATCGAAGATGATGTAAATATTTCATTCTTGTCAAAAGATTACTCATTTCCTCCTTATCACTCACTATGAATGACGCTTCTATAATATATGTCAAAGTACATTAGTTATTAAACATCCTTTAGGAATCAATATGCAATACATATATTCAGAAATTGATTATATGGAATTTAATATTTATTAATTGTTGACCTCTAGTGTAACCCACAAGACTTCCTTGCTTGGTATCGACTCACCCAAGAGTCATGGTTGTCTTAAACTCCTACATTGGCTTAGCTAATTCTGACGGCTTCTATTAGCTGGCCTGAATTAATGTGGCATCCTCCTTTATGTCACAATTCCTCTTGCAAAGCCTGGCACCCAAGGAAATAATCGGCAACCATGGTAAATGGAATAGGGTGATAAACCTAGAATAAATAACCAAATTTATGCACACAGATTTAAAACCTTAACAAAAATGCATACTACAAATGGGCGCCATGGAGAACTGGTACGCACCTTTACAAGCCCAAGCATAATGAATCTCAACTAACAGCATTCAAAAAATGGAAGCATCATAACATTTAAACCCATTTTGCAAACCTATTGAAGAGAGGGCGACACCCTAAAGATATGCAATGCCCTCTCTCAGTCCATATCAACATCCTAGGGTTTGGTTTCCTAGGCAATGCTCTCCCTTCACGGTTCACTGTGTGTGGTGTCCAGAGAAACTGAGGATTCAATCTCTGGCTAGGTGTGAGTCTGAGTTGTTGATGCCCTCAACGCCCCATACCAGTCTCCCTAAAAGTGGTACATAAATCTATTCATAATTAACAAAAAAAAAAAAAAAGATTTCTGGAGCCTTCAGATAAAAGTTTGCATGGCGATGAGATCAAAGAAGTTATGCAACTCCCAAGTGTCTGCTATGCTCCCTATGGGCCTCATTGATTAGCCAGATATTCGGTTGAGTTGGTTAATGTATGGTTTATGTGAAGCATAGAACTCTTTAATGGCACAAGGTTGCAAATTATTCAAAAAAAATAGCAGCCCCACACAGCCACGAAACATTCGGCTATTAATAGCAAAACTTACCCACACTAATATTAATTAGTGTAATAATTCATTTGGCTTTCAAACTTAATTAAGTGCTATCTAAAAATGGAGACACCCACTATTTTTTTTGGCCTAAGGCCACGTAGCCAAATATAGGGGCTTAGAAGCGTGTGGATTTCCCTTCAGAACGAGTAGATATGTGTGATTGCCAGTTGTACGTTCATTGAATTTTAGTGTCAATTTGCATAGTGCCAATCTATGTCTGGAATGGTTATTCTCCGATAGAGATGGTTATACACCCATTATCTTTTTGTAATGTCTGTAATGTCTATTTTTTGTTGTGCAATTAAAACTTTGTTTGTTCCGGTATTGGTGTCTGATTGTATCTCCAAATACGTATTACATCCACTTTGTAAAAATATATAGACTATTATACAAGTGCTAAACTACACATCACACCCCCTCTCACTTCTTTATATTTTTCTATCGGTGTAACCTTGCACCCCATCCGATGCAAGTGCTAGTTATAATAATATATTAGATATTAAAATTATATGATTATAATATAATAATAACTAAGTATTAATATATAGCTTTTAATATATATTTTGATTATTTTTATATATTAATTATAAATTAATATTTATAATTTACATATATTTTTATTCTTATATTTATTATTATTAACTTTTAAAATTATTAATAAAAAATTCTCTCCAAAACTAAATTATCATAAATCTAATTAACATTGTGTCCCTCTCTACAACGAATTTAACATTTTTCGGTAGTTTTACCACCAGCTAAAGATTTTAACGCCTTTCTTTACGACAAATGTGAGCAATATGCCCACTAAAAACTTCGTGCAAAAGATTTTAATTTTATGGTGGCGTAATGAGGAATTTCGTTGAAAGTGGAGGAAATGACATGGGTATTTGAATTCCCTCGTACAATTTGAAACAGCTCTGAAAAATAAAATAAAAATGTGCCTCTCAACCCTTAAATTTCAGTCGATAATCTTTACGGTGAGGATTTTTTATTATCTCGAGATTTACTTGGAGCTTTTCTATACAGTGATGAATGTCATTGTAGGGAAAGCCTCTCGGCTTAAATATGTTTAAAATAAAATAAAATAAAATAATAGTTGTATTTATATAATGATTATTGTCTATGTTATCTGATGGGTTATGTATCGAGTGGAGGAACATTTAACTATCAAAGAGAGGATGAGTGTAAAAGTGAAATTGAGTAGTCGTTGAGCTAGTTTTAGGTTCATATTGGTCAAATAAAATTGGATGCTGATATCATTTATATTTAATTCGTTAATCAAATTTAATTTAGTTTTTCAATTTTGCTTCATTAAATGAAAGAGAACTTTCATGAATTAATAGGATAGAGTATTTAATCTTAAACATTACATCAATAAATATTATGCCCCACATCAATAATTATATGAAGGATTAAATGTATGGTAGATTGATCACAACAATGTTATATGTGTTTATTTTAGTTGAAATTTAGAACCTAAGTTAAATAGATCTTGATAAATATGAGAAATAATTTAGTGTAGATTTAAATGTTAATTGTGGGTTAAACAATATGTACAAGAATGTGGGAAACTTAAGTTCTTGGTGAGATAACTTCTCTAGTAAAAATTGTCTTAAAGACATCACTTAAAATACTTTAGAAATAAAAATAATGATAATATCTCATATGTTGTATTTAGCAATATATATATATTGATCAATAAAATGTTTATTTAACCTTATATCTGCATATTCCATAGGTAAATACAAACCTTTATAATAAAATTAGAAAAATAAATAAAATAAATTATATATATGTGAGTGTGCATGTGTGTGTTATTGAGATTACAAAATCAAATATGAAGTACTTTAAACAACAGTCTCATGATATAAAATGGAAAAAAAATCGACACCATAATTAGGTATAGTAACTCATTTAGAATCATCATTAATTATTTTCTCATTTTATTCCTAGCTAAATTTGATTAAATGACATAGTGCAATAATGCAATTGTTTCATATTGAAAGGATTAAAAGTTAATAATTTTTTGGATTATTATGACTTAATTTAAATATATTAACCACTATTCTCTAAGTTGGATTAGGATGACCCTAATCCTTAGGCCCTGTCTATAAGGTTCATTCCTAGTTGTCTCTATCATCCTAGCTAGTTGTAGCAAGTAAGGTGTTTTTGTGATGACTTGTGAGTCTTCTTCCTTGGCCATAGGGAGGGTTTCCTCTTGTGTTGCTTCTGAGCTAGATTATGGGCATGGCATGCAGGTGTTTGTGTGGTTTTTTCTGGTATATTATTATTAGAAGAATTTGATAATTGTCCACTTATAAGGGTGTATTTCGTTGGTTTTTATAAAAAAATTAGTTATTTTGTGTAAATTTTTGAACATGACATTTACCTTGTTCTATGATGTGATATTTTTTTGTGATAAGTTTTTTTATTGTTCTATTTATTGATTCAAATTATATGGTAGTTACTTGAACCTATTTTGGAGGAAATTTAACTTCAATGATTATATTCAAAAATTGGGTTGAATTAGGATATAATGATGTTTCTATTTGATAGTGTGTCATAAGAATTTTTGGGGCTTATCTTTCATCCATGGGAATGATAGAGGACAAAGAGATTTTTAGTTGAGAGGGTGGTTACCTTGGTGGATGTTTTAGATGCTTTGGTGAAGCCTATGAGAAAAAAAAGGAGTTTATTCGTCACAACATGGTTATGAGCATTTTATCCCTTAGCAAGTAGCACACTTTTTATTAGTCTACTTTTCTCTTCCAAGACAGAAAAAATAGGAGAATCTTAGGATTAGGTGTCAATACACCTTATAACTCATAATATTTACATTAATTATTTAATTTATATTTCAATGTGATCACATGGAATATGGGTGTTTGTTACATCCCATTTTTTAGCCCTCTAGATTATGTTATATTTTATTTTCTATTTTGATTATGATGTCAAAAATTGTTTTATGATCAATTATACTAGATGGTGATTCAATTTATATCAATTTGATATTATTTTAATTGTTGTATGTGTGAAATTTACTAACATGAGATGTTGATGACTGATTTATATTATGTTTTAGTGATATATATTTTTGGACTTGTTGGTCTGATGAGGTGAATGCGGGAGATAGTTTTCCTCCTCCTAGATGAGGAGGGATAGCATCATCAAAGAGAGGAAAGCATATCTAAAAGAATGGAAAGATCACCATAAATTTGAGAACACACACACAATTTAATGTTTGGTTGCAATGATTGTGGGCGAACACCTTGAGTTGTTTGACTATTGTGTATTTGGTTGTTCTTTCCTTTTGAACCACATGATAGTGAAATACTATTAAAATTAATTTTTTTCCAAAATTTTTGTCTAAGATGTGTGCTTTTGTCAGACTACTATTTTGATAAGGTAAGTGTGATTTTTGAAGAAAAGGCATAGTCTTATCATCAAGAAAAATATATTTTCTGAGTTGGACCTATATGCATAGTTATATAAGTATATAAAAGAGAAAATATTTATATACAAATATAAATATATATTTATATAGCTAAAAATATTCTGCTTTGAGATTATAATTATCTCAATTCAAGATCATTGTTAAAAATGTAAATAATTCTAATCATTTATGAATAAATATGATATAGGTATATATAAATATATGTGTGAATAATATATATATATAATAAAAACAGTCATCTAAATTGTGGGAGGTTGGGCAGGTAACTCTCCACAAACGAAGTTGTGGAGAGTTAGTCATCGACACTGTGGCTTTTGGGGTGACGGCATAGGGGGCCACTTGGTAGGCAGGTGGCAATCAACCCATATTAATGGTTTTAAATGCCTTTGTCTTGTCAAGTGAACGGTTCTCATGCACGAAGCCTTGCGAATATGGAAAGAATCGCCTCTAGACATTGAGGCTCTCAAATAATTATGTTGATTTGATCTCTCTGTAGGCTATATGTGAGTTGGCGCTCTGACACTCTCCTTCCTTAGGACTCACTGCTTATGGTGTGGATTAAATTCAGCAAATTTTCTCTCATTCCTTATGGCGATGTTCATCATCCAGGTTTCAACGAGCGGTCTGGTCTGTGGTGGGATAGACACTTCAGTACAGTTATGAAGCAGTAAGCGGCAAATGGCGTTCAAGGACCCGGTGACGACGCTGAGGTTGCGGCATATAATCTGCCACCCTGACTTCCTTACATTTGTGGTGGTTAAATTCATCGTTGGCAAAAATTTCATGGCTAGTAGCGAGGGTTATAGGCTGGATACGAACATTTCCTCGCGGGTGTTGGTTGGGTTGTTGGACGTGGATATCCCAAAGCAAGAAATTAAAATCAATATGCAACAGCTGTTCAAGAAAGATTTGCTTCTGGGAATGGAGGCGGCTTTGGCTGCTGTTAGGCCTGGGGTTGGCATCCCTCGACCACAGGATTTGGAGTTGTTGGAGGTGTATGGGGAAACTATGAAGTTTTATCCCTTCATTCTGGATATTCAAGGTCTCGAGCTATTGGAGCACCAGAGGCTTGCAACGAAGAGGGCAGCATACCTGAGGCAGAAGTTTCATCTCATGGCTAAAAGGAGTGCTACTTGGCGGTTTGACTTCAAGGTCTTTGCCCAAAACAATTTATGGGGTAATAGGTAATGGGGTTCGGTCTCCCGTGTCTTGTCAAGTTTTCTTTCCTATTTTCAGAAACTATCAATTGATAAGCATTTACAAACAAGAACAATCTATCCTACACCTATGTGGGAACTCCTTTATTGAACAAATTGATGATGTTCCCTTGCAACTTATCAATTGTATTTTTTGAAGTTGACAACTATTCCTAGGATTGTTTCTATTATTGATCATAAGCAAAAACTTGGGGAACAAAATTAATCACCTTGTAGCAATCTTTTAGCATCCAAAAGAATATGGGCTACAAAATCTTTTTAGCATCATTTGTTGGTTTATTTCCAATTGCTACAAGGGCAGTCCCGAGCATCTTTTGATCATTAAGACCCTTCAATCACAACCATTATTCAAATATTGATCCTCCTTCCTACAACTTAGATGAAAATAAGAAAATTCTTTAAATATCAAGTTTGTCCAATTTCTAATGTCTAGTTCTTGTTTCAAAGATATTCCTAAAACTATTACTTATGTCATTTCTAACTCTACTAAAACTAATCTATATGTAGCAAACAACATTAGAAACAATACAAGTTTTCCCATCCCACTCCCAAATTTGGTAAAGAATAAAAATCTTGAATATTGGCACTAATAAAATACTAATGATAGAATATAGCTAAGATCATACATTTTCTATATTCTCAAATAATTATAAAAATATTTTAATGAAAATACCATAGAAGCAGAAATTGTGATTTTTCATGATTAATTGCAAAAATCATAAATTGTTGGGTTTTCCAATTTATTTACCCAAAAAATTGCATTTTTTAAAATAAATATTAGTCATTATTTTACTTATTTTTTCTATATAAACACATAAAAACCATAATAAAAATGACCAAAATCACATGTAATCAAGGTTTTAACAATTTTTAAACGTTTTTTTTTTATTTTGACTTTGACCTACAATTTTTTTGTTCACTTAGGGTTTAAAAAATGGTTGTGGCAATTAGGGAAAAGAATCTATTTAATCCTAGAGAACGAATGATCCCATTGATAATGTAGTTTTATTTTATTTAAGTTTGGATTTATTTTTATTTTTATTTCTAAATTTATTTATTAAGTATATAATAGTTTATAATAATAATTAATTTCATTTATAAATAGTATATAATTAATCTAAATTAATTTATTAAGTATATAATAATTAATTTCATTTATATATAGTATATAATTAATAGTTTATTTAATAAATTTGTTATTTATTAAAATTTAATCTTATTTGGTGAAAGTTATACTGGATGGCGACGGTGTGGGAGAGCAGGCGAGCTAGGGCGCCCGAGCCCTAGCTTGCATTCTGGCTTCTTTTTGTGCGCAGGGAATTGACATGCTCGCGGGGGGTTAAGGGGACCAGATTACAGTGGGGTTTTTTCTTTTTTTTGGGAGCTGCGCTTTCTTCTTCTGGTGCTGCGCTGTGTGCAGCTTGTGCGAGCTTTCATTGGGGTTTTCTTGCCTCATTCTCAGCGCCCTGTGGTCAGAGCTGGGTGCTTGATTGGGGAGGGGCGCTTTGTCCTCCTTTGGGTTGCTGTCTTTTGTTTTGGTGTGCCTGATCTGGGCTCTTGGTTAGATTTTGGCCTGGTGCGCAGGGAGCTACGGGTTCCCCATTTCGTTGATTTGAATGGCTGCTCATGTGGCTTTTGACATGGCGGGTTTGGATTCTGCTTCAGCCGGGGTGAATGCTGGATCTCCCTCGCAGCCTGCTTCTGGCTCAGGTGGGGTTCGGAATGGTGCCCTGAAACTTCATAAGGTGAATGGGTGTCTGGAGAGGTCTCAAGAAAGACCAGTTTTAGTTGTGCAATCAGAATCGGTAGCTGAAGATATCGATTACTATTGCAACCATGTTTTGATTTGTAAGTTCTTGGGGATGAGGGTTTCTTTCGCTTTTCTTGATAACTGGATTCGTAGGACATGGAACCCCGAAGGTGACTTTGACATTCTAATGGCTGCGAATAATTTCTTTATGGTAGATTTCTCGTGTGTTTCTGATCGAAATAGGGCGTTTGAAGGTGGTCCGTACTTCTATAACCAGGTGGGTCTTTTCATCAAACCTTGGCATGCTGGCTTTAACTCGGCAGAGGAATTACCTTCTAAAGTCCCAGTTTGGGTTCGTCTGCCTCGGCTACCTCTAGAGTGTTGGAGAAGCGATATACTACAGTCAATTGCGTTGTTGCTTGGGAGGCCTATTGGCCCTTCTCAACAGACTCTGAATAAGAGAATTTTTTCTTATGCTAGGGTTTGTGTTGAAATTGATTTGAGTAAGCCGTTACCAGATTCCATAGATATGACTGTTGGATCCTGCTCCTGGACACAACCGTTAGACTATGAGATGCTACCCTTCAGGTGTAGAATATGTCACGAATATGGACATCTCCAACGAAGATGTCCCCGTGCTTCAGGTGTTTTTGGTACAAGCAATGCCTCTTCTCAGCCCTCTTTGAATGCAGACAAGGGTAAAGCCCCCATGCAGGGTGGGGGGGCCGATAAGGAGGGTTTTATCCCGGTTAAGCCTCGAAATTGGAATCGAGGTCAAAAGAGATCATTTAAAGATAGGCAAGAGGAAGAGACTCTCAACAGGTTTGAGGCACTTGAAGATTTAGTTGAAGAGGAGGGTTTTCAAGAAGTTCTACAGAGATCAGTGAATTCTGCAGCTGTGGAGGTGCCTGGAGTTCAGTCTTCTGGGCCCCCAAGTCTGATTCAGATTGGAACACAGGGTACCCAGATAGCTACGGTTGAATCTCCTCCGGACCTTGTTTTGGCTTCGACTGCATTGGTGATGGAGGCATCTAGTGGGCCTGATGACATTGGTGGAGTTCTCCCTGACATGCAAGGAGCTTCTGATCCAGGTAAACTGAAGACTCACTCTCCTGGTCTAGGTCTGCACCAAAAAATTTTCAAGAAAGGGGCTCTTGAGAAACCTGTGAAGGTAGGTAGAAAGAAGGATCAGGAAAAAGTTAAGCTAACTGGTGAGACGTTGGTAGAGTCAGGTTCAGTGAAGACTATTGATTCTCACTTCTCCCAGCCTTCTCGATGATTGTGCTTTCTTGGAATGTGCGGGGTATGAATAGCATCCCTAGACAAAAGGCTATTCGAGATTTGATTTGGTCTCATTCTCCTGATGTGGTTTTCTTACAGGAAACTAAGTTGTCTGTTGATAATATGTTAGCAGTGGCTTCTAAGGTTTGGGGTCGCGGTCAGTGCCAATGTGTTGGGGCGTCTGGTAATTCTGGTGGGGTGGCCTGTTTGTGGGACCCACGCAGAGTCAGACCTATTTGGTGGTTCTCTTGTAGAGGTTCGATATCTTGTGTTGCTTCTCATCTTGAGTCTGGGGAGAGAGTTCTCTTCTCGAACTTGTATGCTCCGACTGATTTTCAGGGTAAAGTTTTGTTGTGGGATCATGTGCGATATGTGAGGTCATTGGATCCATACCTCCCTTGGATTCTTGCTGGGGATCTTAATGTCGTCACGTCTTTAGAGGAGAAGAGGGGTGGCAATGTCCGTTTGGACCCTGCTTCGACTCTATTGACGGATAATATTGCACTCTTGAACCTGGTTGACATCAAGCCGAGTAATGGGTTATTTACCTGGAGTAATAGAAGATGTGGGGAAGCGGCTATTTTTGAAAGATTAGATAGATTTCTGGTTTCCAGTTTTTGGATGGGGGATAGGTGGGTGACTAGCTCTGAGATTTTGGATAGTAGGGGTTCTGATCACTGGCCTATCAAACTTACTGCGGCATTACCTCGGCAAGGTATAAACCAGTCTTTTAAGTTTCAGCTCATGTGGCTCAGGGAGGATTCTCTTCATGACTTAGTTCCTGGATGGTGGAGTCTTGGGAAGCCATCGCATGGGACTGCTATGTACTCCTTCTCGAAGCAGCTCCAGTTTGTGAAGTACAAGTTGAAGCGTTGGAATAGGCAGCATTTTGGTAATCTCTTCCAAGAAAAGAAAAAAGCTCAATCTCAGTTGGATTCTATTACCCGGCAGATTTGAGATCTAGGTTTCACAGAGGAACTTGGAATGCTTGAAGCTGCTGCGGTGAAGGATGTGGAAGAATGGAACTTAAGGGAGGAGATTTTTTGGAAACAAAAATCCAGAATTGAGTGGCTCCAGGCTGGAGACAGGAACACCTCCTTCTTCCACAACTCTGTGAAAGATAGAAAGCAAGGTAATGTTATCTCCTCTTTAGTATCGGAGAATGGAGAGATTTTCTCATCTTCCGCATCTATTTCTGTTGAGGCTATTCGTTTCTATTCTGCTTTGTTGTCTGAGGACTCCCCTCCTGCGGAGGAGGATGAAGCTTTGATCTTGGGTAGCATACCGACTTTGGTGACTAGAGAAATGAATGAATCTTTGCTCCGGCCTATCTCTGTAGCTGAGCTTGAGGCAGTTGTTTTTCAGATGAAAAGAGGAAAAGCCCCTGGGCCTAATGGGTTTTCGGCTGAATTCTTTCAAGAGTTTTGGGAAGTGATTAAATTGGACCTTCTGGCAGTGGTTCAAGAATCTCTATTGAACAAACAAATGTTGAGATCTATGAATGCTACTTTTTTAACCCTCATACCGAAGAAGGTGGGGGCTAACACTTTAGATAATTTCAGGCCCATTGCTTTGTGTAATGTGGTGTTTAAAATTATTACAAAGCTGATTGCTGAGCGGCTGAAACCTTGGTTAGACAGACTAATCTCTGAAGAGCAAGGGGGTTTTGTTGCTGGTAGACAAATCTTGGATGGTGTCATTGTTGCTGCCGAGACCATTCACTCTATGGCGAGTTCTAAAGAGAAAGCCATGTTCATTAAGTTGGATATGGCGAAAGCTTATGATCGTGTTAAATGGGCCTTCTTGTTCAAGCTTCTGGAAGCATTTGGTTTTGCTAGTGATTGGATTGAGTGGGTCAGGAGTTGTGTCACTTCTTCTTCCTTCTCTGTGTTGGTTAACGGTGAACCATCTGAGTTGTTCAAGGCTTCTAGGGGGCTTAGACAAGGAGATCCCTTGTCTCCCTATTTGTTTATTTTGCTTGTTGAAGGCCTAGGGAGGTTTATAAGATCTCGTGTGGAGCGTGGCTTGATACAGGGGTGGAGTTGGGGAAATAACATCCCCTCCCAGTCTCATCTGCAGTTTGTGGATGATACTGCTCTCATGGGTCGTGCCAAGGTTGAGGAAGCTGTCAGATGGCGTAGCACTCTGGACTGTTACTTGGTTGCTTCAGGTCAACGAATCAATGAAGGGAAGTCCTATATTTACTTCTTTAATACTCCAAAGATTATTCAAAGGAGGATTGCTGGTATCCTCCGTTTCCAGATTGGTACTCTCCCTTTTGTTTATCTTGGCATTCCGCTAGCGGTTCGCTCGCTTCCTAAATTGTGGTGGAAGGGGATTCTGGACAAGTTTCGGAATCTGGTCAGTCATTGGACTTGCAGGTGGCTCTCTTCTGCTGGTAGAGTGACTTTGCTAAAGTCTGTGGTTCAAGCTCTACCTATATACAGATGTTTTGTTCTCTCGGCACCTTCTAGTTTTATCAAAGATTTCGAAAAATTGTCTAGGCAATTCCTTTG
>VDFB02010510.1:0-20669 GCA_007258455.2 Sequoia sempervirens
CCATGGCCAGTTCTTCCACTTTTGCACATTTTACCAAACATTCTCTGATAGTTCTATTCCTCAAGGAACGTTCTCTGACATCAAGTATCTCCTCAGGAACTAGAACCAACTGTCCTTCTTCATCCAACGGTGGCAATTGTGAAGAAGCAACCACATTGTGTCCAAGTGCCTTCTTGGCGAGACAGGAAGGCGTTATGCCTTACTGTCGAAGGTATAGCTCTAATTCATAAGCACTACCCTGGCACTACGGTATTCGTGGCCCATAGAAGCGAGGTTTGAGCTTCTCAACTCCACTCTTCTTGAGAGTAGACTGTCTATAAGGTTGTAAACGAAGATAGACCATATCCCCAACCTCAAACGAACGCTCAACACGCCTCTGATCAGCATACAACTTCTGCTGATTTTGTGCAATCTGCAAATTATCCTTCAAGGATCTCATTATGTCTTGACTATGCTGCAACAAATCCTTGGCTAATGGTGCTTTGCTGTCACCAAACACCAAATTTGCAAAACTGGGTGCTTCATACCCATAAAGTGCCAAGAAAGGAGACATCTTAATTGACATGTGGAAAGTAGAGTTGTAGCAGTACTCGCCTATATGCAGCCACTTGACCCAAGCTTTCTGTTGTTCTGACACATAATTTCTCAAGTAGCCTTCCAACCACTTGTTCACCACTTCTGTTTGCCCATCAGTTTGGGGGTGATAACTCGTGCTTGGAGTGAGCACAGTACCACTCATTCTGAAAACTTCCTGACAAAAGGTACTTAGGAACTTGCTGTCCCTATCACTTACAGTAAACTCTTTGGCAGCCACATCTGATCGGCGACGCCTTCCGAAAAAATCTGCAACTTAGGCTGTAAGAAATGCTGTAATGAAAGAAATGCGACAAACTTAGTTATCTGTCAACTTCTGCGTAAATACAATCCCCTTCCCTTGGGCCTTGGGCAACCCAGTGATGAAATCCATTGAAATGCTTTCCCATTTTTGATTGGGAATTGGAAGTGGTTGCAGCAACCCGGCTGGTAATGTATGCTCATTTTTATTCGCTTGACAAACAGGACACTCCTGAATGTAGCGTTGAACCTCTCTCTTCAAACCTTTCCAAGAAAACCTTTCTCGGATCTGCCTATAGGTCTTGAAAAAACCTTGGTGACCAGCAACTGGAATGTCATGAAAATTCAAAAGAATCTTCTTCTTGAGCTTAGAATCAGCCATCAGAAAGATTCTTCCCTTATAATGGATCAATCCCTCAACCACCTGGTACCTTTCATCATGGAAAGTACCTTCCAGAATGCTAGTTGCAAACTGATTTTTTGCATAATCAGCAAGCAACATGTCTCTCTAATCTGCAGTAAGCTCACACAATGAGCTAAGATGAGGCCTTCTGGAGAGAGCATCGGCCACGACATTATTTTTCCCTTTGACATATTCAATGTCAAAGTCGTAAGCTTGAAGCTTACTCACCCATTTCTGTTGCCTCTCATTTAAATCCTTCTGGTGCATAAAATGCTTGAGGCTATTGTGGTCTGTTTTAACCACCAACTTATTCCCCACCAAGTACTGTCGGAACTTGGCTAATGCATGCATAATGGAAAGCATTTCTTTGTCATAAATTGAATATGACCTTTCCACACCCCTTAATTTTCGGCTTTCAAACACAATAGGGTGTTTGTCTTGCATCAGGACAGCACCAACTCCTTCACCCGATGCATCACATTGCAGCTCGAATGGCTTGGAGAAATCAGGGATAGCCAAAACTGGACACGAGCTCATGATCTTTTTAAACTTATCAAAAACCACTTGAGCCCTTTCTGACCAAACAAAGGCTCCCTTTTTGGTGAGATCAGTAAGGGGAGCAGCATTCTGTGAATACCCCTTAACGAACCTCCGATAGAAACCACAAAGACCCAGGAAACCCTTCAACTGAGGCAAATTTTCAGGTGGTGGCCAATCAACCACTGCTTTGATCTTCTCCGGATCCACCTTCACTCCCTCAGCACTGATTATGTGGCCAAGGTACAATAACTCCACCATTCCAAATTCACATTTGGAAGCTTTTGCGAACAAACTCTCAGATTCCACGATACTAAGCACTTCCTCCAAGTGCTTGAGGTGATCTTCCCAAGTTTTCTTAGTCGGAGAATATCATCAAAGAATATCAACCACGAACCGTAGCTGCTTACGCGAAAGACCGCGGTTCATCTGGTGAAGGTAGCGGGCGTTAGTCAACTAAATGGCATGACTAAGAATTCAAAATGGCCATAGTGACATTTGAAAGCTGTCTTTTCCACATCTGATCCCCTCATTCGTATCTGATGGTAACCCGACCTCAGATCAATTTTCGAAAAGAACTTAGCCCCATGCAGCTCATCAATGAGCTCATCTATTTTGGGAATGGGGTATCTGTTCTTGATGGTGCTTTGGTTCAAAGCACGATAGTCCATGCACATGCGCATGGTACCATCCTTCTTCTTCACAAGAACCACTGCAGATGCAAAAGGGCTCTTGCTTGGGCGTATGAAACCCATCTCCAAAAGTTCCCGAATATTCCTCTCGATTTCATCCTTTTGCCTCTTCGGATACCGATATGGAGTTGTGATCACGGGTTTAGCTCCTTCCTTTAGAGTTTCCTGGTTTTGTTCAACCTCGGGATCGGGGAGGTCCGTGGAGGTAAATCAGCAAACACTTTACTCTTCTTGGTGAGTAAAGACTGAATATTTGGAGGATGCTCTATTTTTGTTTCAGCTGGACCAGCTGGAAGAATCATGCACTCCGCAGCCCACTCCACTTGGTCATGATGTATCAACCTTGCCATCCTCTTGAATGACACAATCCGAGGGCCACCATTTGACATTCCTCTCAACACCACCTTCTTTCCATCGGATTGAAACTTCAACTCCATAGTCTGTAGATTCAAAGAGATCTCTCCAAGAGATTGCAGCCATTGAATGCCTAGAACGGCATCAGTATCCCCAATGGAATCCGCTACATAGAAGTCATCCTGCAGACTGTGAAGCTGCCTAACCCATGGTCATGCCAGATACGCTTTGGTAAGAAATAAGCAGCTTTCATCGGCAACCATGACCTTGAATCCTTCGAACTCCTCTGTTTGCAGCCCCTTCTTGGCTACCACAACTTCATCAATGAAGTTATGAGTTGCTCCAGTATCGATCAAAGCAACAATTCGCTGCCCTTTGATCATCCCACGAACCTTGAATGATTCGTTTCTTTGAAAACTAGAAAGTTGAGCTAAAACTCCACCACTTTCCTTCTCATCTCCGGATTCTTCTGGAGCTCTATCTTCTTCATTTTCTTCAAAATCAGATTGCTGGTCGGAAAAATCAGAACTACTTTCCCCAGCAGAATAGTACTCAATCTGATTGAACTTAACCCCTTTAGGACAAACATGGTCTTGAGACCATTTTTCCTGACACCGGAAATACAACCCTTTTCTTCTGAGTTCATTCAGGGTTTCTTGATCCAACCTGGTGACATGGGGATTGCGATTCTTGAAATCCTTGTTCTGAGGTCTCAAATGATTTTTATGCTGAGGCCTTTTTCCTTTATCCCTTTTCTGAAAAGGGGAGTTTGACTGAAATTTTGCCTTAGGAGCAGCCCACTCCATGTTTCTCGCCTTTTTCATGGCCTCTTGCAGGGTTGGTGGATCAAAGGCTTTAATCCAACCTTTGAGTGGTTCTGTCCAACCCTCACTAAAAGAATCACCTAACCTCCTTTCTATGATTCCCGGGGCCACCATGACCGAGTCTCTCGAAATCCTCGCGACATGTAGGGTTTAACTCCGTAAGCATACCGCTCCTCAATTGAGCAAGCTCCCTGAAATGGATCTCAGGATCCTTTTTCTCAAACCTTTCGATGAGCCTAGTGGTGAACTCATCATACATTGTGATAGACCGATGACCCAGAGTAATGAGGCCATGGTACCACCACCTCGCGGCGCTTCACCCATCAAGGTGTAGCATACTTTAACTTGACGCTTCTTCTTTCCGGGCTATCGGTCTGAGAGCTAGATAGTTATCCAGCTTTTGAATCCAAGCTCGGGCTGAACTTGTATCACTCCCATCAAAATGAGGAAGTATAACTTTGTTGACAGCTTGGTACAAGTCTCCTTGATTTGATGGCCTTCTTTGATCAAAGTTTCTTTCTTGCCCTTTGTTCTTCCTCTTATGATCCATGAAATCATTGAAGGACATGTCCATCCTGATGTCGACAGGTAGAGAGTCATACTCTGTACGGCCAACCCTCAACTGCTCCACCCATGAAGCATTCTCTTCAGGTTCTGGCTGATTGACTACAGGAACTAAAAAAGTGGGCTTGAATGGTCTAGAAGAGATGTAAGTGTTGTTTGACACTGTCCGGGCTGCATGCTCATCATGCTGGTTGGAAGCACTATGCTCCCCTCTGTGGCCTGAGTTGTTCTGTGGAACATTATTCTGTCCCATTCTCCCCATCATGAAAGATACCATGTCCATCAAGGCATCCATCTTTTTTCCAAAATCCTTCCCGGGACTTGTAGATCTCTCTCCTCCTTTTCCACTGTCATCTCTGTTGCCAGAACTTCTTTCACCGCCACCAAGAATCCTTTCATTTCTTTCATTATCCCCCATTTCTGTTTCTTGTGAAGGCTCCCAATTAGCCCTCAAAATCTCTGAAGCTGTTTGACCTTCTGGAGGTTGATACAAGAATCAGAAACGAACCAGATCCTCTCTTGTATATTCTTGCCAAAGTCTCCGTTTTGTCACTCATAGAAGGTCAGATTTCATTGTGACGGCGTATCGCGGGCTCGATAATTATCAAATATTCCAGCTAATTTTTGTTTTTTCAAATAACATACATTATAAAGCAAAGCGTAAATTCTAAGTAGTTAGAGGAAGAAACCAAACGTAAAGAGCAACTCTAACCAAAAATGGCGCCATGATGGCGAGCATTGGTCAGAGGATCTAAAACAAACTGCTTATGCTGGAAAAGGAACTCGACGCCAAGTATGTGCTACCCAATCCAATGCGGAGTGAGGGGCGACCATATGACTGAGTGAATACAAAACAATGCTTGAAAGATAAATGTTGAGAAATGAAACTACTCAACACCCAGAATGTGCTTGCTAACCCGGGATGGGATAGTAGCGACCATAGGGCGGAGATCTCACTATTACAATAACTTTGAATGAAAATGAGAACACAACCTGATTTAAGCAATAATGAAATAACTGCCAGTACTACTGTCAGTTTTACAAATAAGGAGCCTTTGCCTGCCAATGTCTTATGAATTTAAAGGATCAGCATTACATCATTTGGAATCACCTTTACTTTGAATAGTAATTACCAAAACCAAATGCCTTCAAATATCAAGATACAGATTTCTGATTTTTATTACAATCTGCTCATTAAATGTTTAAACCAGCAGTCTAAGGAATTGCTAAAATGCTCATATCTTCCACGTATGATCTCCGATTGACTAGAAATCAAATGCACTAACTCTTAACCAATCACACGCCTATGATGAAACACTGAAAACAGATCTAAAGCCCACATATCAATTATGCACGAAACCCAATGTCACTAAATGGTACGGCCCAGTTGAGAAACTCGACTTGGCTTTAAAAATTCAATTCACAACCTTAAAATCTGCAATTTGAAGCATAGGGACGCCTAAGGCTAACACAGACAATGAGCTAACACCCACAATGATATTTTTGGTATTTTATGATTTATGAACCAAACATGCAATCTGCTGTCTAGAAACAATGCAATAAGCTGAAACAATTAAATGCTAACTTCGAATCTAACTATGCAATGAGCTGAGAACAAACACACTAAATGCAACTCACAGTACAATGATTCACCACTAGATGTTGTCTTCCAAACACGAAGTGATGCCCAAGCTAGGAGGCCTTCATTCCTCGAAGCAGTCCCAGAGCCAATCCGGCAGCATAACAGTATAGTCGTCCAAAGATGAAGAAATGATGCACTAAGACTCCTCTTTATAATTTCTTCCGTTGACTTCGCAAAACCCTAAAATCTGTTTTTAGGTCAAAACCCACTCTCCTCAATGATGGGCGTACTTTTGCCTTCAAGCTTTTGATTTGATATTTTTGAATAAATATCATACTTTAATTAATGCGCCCAACATTAGCTTGCTCAGACTTTAGAAATTATTAAAATATTCATTAATGAGGCGCCACCCTCAAATGACCACCTTTTTAAAACAACCTTAAGTCATTAACTCTAAGCCAAGGGTCAACGTTAAAATATAATAATTAAAACGTGAATTTTTAATTTAAATGACTTAATTTATTTCTCCGAAAGTACCACAAGCCAATATTGATGAAGTCAACTGATCAATCTGAAGCCGAAAGTCAACCAACCTGAGCTCATCTGGAAAGGCCAAAATAGAATTTACTAAAAATAGTAAATTCCAAAAGTGCTTTCTGAATCGTGAGATGATCATACCAACTGCTGAAGCCCTCACGAAAACCAGAGGAATGCGCCATTGAATCCACCATCTACGAGAATGACCTCCTCAAGTAGAAACCCTAATTTTAACCGGAATAGCCGGGTTCCCAAAGAAAGGCCAGCGGTCCTTTGAAATGTCGGGCTGAGAGGACATTACACTCTCTTATTCTCTCCTTTTCTACTTTCTCTTCATCTCATCTACCCTTTACTCCTTCGCCTCTATCACAATCTTTATATTAAAATTATATATTGTATGTTTTCATTACATATTATATTATATTTTATATTTTATATAATATAAATAATAATATAATTATAATATATATTTTTATATGAAATAAATATATAATTAAATAACATATATATCAACATAAATATTTAAAATATAATATTTTAATAAAAATGCTTTACATTATATAAAATATAAGATATAAAATAAATAAAAAATTATATTTTATATAATATAAATTTATTTTTTGAAAAATACTATATTTAAATACTTATATGTATTTATTATCCAATTATATATTTATTTTATATAAAAATAATATATTATAATTATATTTATTATTTTATATTATATAAACTATTAAATATAATATAATATGTAATTTATGAATATATATTAGTATTCACTGCTAAAACTTTCCCTATCCACAATGACTACTCTTCTTTGTGATTTCTAATGACTATTTTATTTGGTAACTCCAAAGAAATCATGTACAAAATTTGAATTAATGAGTATTTTCCACATGGCAAGGAAATCATAAAAATGAGTCAATGGAAGTAAAAAAAGTACCCTTGCACACTAATGGAATGAAATCAAACTAGAGATTTGTTTATCGAGCTGCATTAGACTTCCCATGCATGACTCAATTAATTCTTAAATATCAGCGACAACAAGTGGAACAATGATTTTGGTGGCAATGAAAACCATGAGAATGATGGAAACCAACGGAATGACGAGAAACAAGGAAAAATGACAAACAATAATAAATGGTGAAGATTATGTTCATCATCTTGTATCGGCTATCTACCAAATTCTGTAGTTGATGGACAAAAGTTCTTTGAACTTCAAATAAGGATATGTCTTCGATGTAAAAATAATTGGAATGGAAAAAGCAACTGACTTGGGGTGTTAAAATGATTTTAGGTGGACCTACTTAACAAAAAAAAAAGGTCATAGCCATATATTGTCTTAACGTACCCTATAGGGCCAGGGTCCTAATAGCCATATACTTTCTTAGCGCACCCCTATACAACTGTGTATTGTCTTAACGTACTTTGTAGGGCCCTAATAGCTATATACTATCTTAATGTACCATTAAGGGCCCTTTTGTTGTCGAGCATGCCCACACTGTAAGGGCAGTGGCTATCCAGCCCCAGGAATGCACCAGGGCATGGATGTTCCACTCCATGCTGCATGGCATAGCATACCATTTAAACGTACTAACAGCCTCTACCTCCGTATTTTTTATTCTCGAGCAGATTCATAGACCCAGCGAATAACTATTAGTCTGTCCAAATATTTTGTAAAGGTTTTTGAACTTAGGAATAGTATTATGTTTTGGAGACTAATTATTATTTAGAAGTTATTTAAATTTGATATTTATAGTATATCTTTTTTTTAATTGTTTTATTTATATATAAAATAAAATAATATTTTTATATTTAGTAATTTTATTAATGATTTAAATTATTTGATAGTTTAAATTATTTGAATTGTATTTAGACTTAATTTTTTAATTATTTTTAATATTTAATATTATTTTTATAATTTTGATTTGAATGTGTATTTGTATTTACAGTTTATAATAATATTTTAAAAATATTAATATTATCTTTAAATTATTTGTATGTTTATTACAAATTTATATTTTTCTTTAAATATTTTTTTATATTGAATAATATTTTAAAGAGATTTATTATTTGAATTGTGCTTATATTTAATTTTTTAATTATTTTATATTTAATAATTATTTTTATAATTTTGATTTTAATTGTGTTTGTATTTATAACTAATAATATTATTTTAAAAAATATTAATATTTTCTTTAAATTATTCGTATTTGTGTGTTTACTACAAATTTATATTAATATTTGTCAGTGAGGCACATCCATGCCCTGGTGCATTCTTGGGGCTGGATAGCCACTACCCACTGTAAGTTAGTCGCTCTATCCATCCCAATAGATATCATCACATTAATTAATTTTCCATAGTTGTATGCGGTCCTATGGATGTACTCATTTTGATTCAATGAACTAATAAATGTAATTCTGACGACTCTTTGTAATCAACTATGGAAGAAATCATGAGGTCGAGTACACTATTTTCATTAGCTTTTATAAATGTGGGATGAACAACAGTGTTATTAGCCCCTGTCATGGTATGATACGATTCAAACAAGGAATTAGATCTATGGAGAAGTGGGAGCTTTTAGGCCTAGTTCATCATTATATTTTATATATTTATGTATATTGTTTTCCTCCACTATTATATGTTTTTAGAATTATTTAGTAGAAAATATATTAATTATTTTAATTAGTATTTACTACTATTTTTAATTGATTATTATCAATTACATTTAAAAATATATTGCAATGATAAAGATTAATCACTAGTATGAAATTATTCACTAGTTAAAAGGTAGTTGTAATGATTTATAAATTTGTATTTTCAAATTACATTTTCCCATCAAGACTATTTTATCAATGATTTAACTTTAATTGATTTAATTATATGTACGAATGATGGCAAAACAACATACACAATGAACAAGTCACAAGCCTAGTGAAAGCATTGTTAAGAGAGGTATATCAACTTTGCATCCTAATGTTAACAACAAATAAAATATAATTTTTCCTCTATAGAATCAAAAACAACTTTTTTCAAGCTTCTAGATGTCAATTAGATGGGTGCTTTAAAGAGAAACATAATTTGTATTATATATAATAGATAAATTATGTTATTATGAGTTTTCAAAGATAAAATATGTATATAGAACATGAAAAAATTTATATTTATTATATAATATGATAAATAAATATGAAATCTATATAGAGAGAGAATTTTAATAATTATTGTTTAAAAAAAATAAGAGACTATAATCAATTACAAGTTATTTTAATTTTTGGTTTAAAAGATAGAAAATTCTAAATGATTAGATCAACTTTGATAAAACAATCATATTAGTTTACCTTGAGTAAATGAATAAGTAATATCATAGTTAAACTTAACTAGACATTGGGGTTCACCAACAAAGTTGGGTCACTTTAAAACTAGAGTAAGTAATTAATTTTTTTGGTAGGTTTAATAGATTAATATTATGGGTTCATTATTGTTTTAGTGGTGATGTTTTAATATAATATGGTAATTATAACAATTATTTCACCACAACTATCATAGACTATCTTTTAACATCAAAGGTTCTCCCTAGGAGGTGGATTAAATTATTGCAATTAATATCTCAAGTCATAAACTAACTTCTTTATTATTAAGTCAAGATGCTTTTAAACAATTATTTTAATAGTTAAATGTGGAAATCTTGTGGCATAGCATTTTTTGAAGGTTAGGTTATCACCTTTAATGGAAGTTTAAATGCTAGTTCCTTTAAAAAAAAGTTAAAGTATTTTCATGTTTTAATTAGGGTCTTTATTCATGTCATCATGGCATAATTATATCACTTTCACCTAGTGAACCTATGAGATTTGACCCATGTGTGGTTCTTCCATGGAGATGTTTCTTGGGGGAATATTGAAACTCACCTAAGAATTACCTAGTATTGTCTAAGGGTGTGAGAATTATTCCACACACTTGCTCATTTTTTTCCCTTCCTCTCTCATAGGTGGTGAGTTAACAATGACATTGCACATGCAATGTCATCTGGCTTGCACATTGCACTACCATGTCATGCATGGTAGAATTTTTTATGGTAATTTATAATAAAAATTGGTTGTGTTTTTATCGAGAAGTGAAAAAATTTGGGCATGACAAATCCTAAACATTAACATCTTATTTTTTAAGGAGTTCCTAATTTTATTCTAAGAAGTATTTTGGTGCTCCATGTAGCTAATAGTACAAACAATTATCATTTGGTACATCATAAGTATTAACATATAGGAAGAGGAAAAAATAAGTGATCAAACAACAAGAGTTTCCTCCCCCTAATTTTAAATTACCTCTTAAGACAAAACATATAGATAAGGTATATAAGGAGTACGAAATCATTGAATAGATCTATAAATCTTATTTTTTGTCAAATCATTCCTATGGGTCATATGTCATATCCACACTTTTTCAAATTCATGTCGCTTAATTTATAACTTAAAAAACTTAGAATTGAACAACCTAAAGCTTTAAGACTAATTTTTTGTATTGAATCAATGCAAAAAATTACAAAAAAGAATGGCAACCATAGGCTGCCCAGAAAGTGAAATTACATAACAATAGTCCAACCATAGTAAAAAAACTAGGAAACCATGCCATAAAGGGATGCACCAACATAATAAAAAATCACATTTTACAACAGTAGTGTATAGCTGAAAGAAAAATACTTCAAACTCTAAATTTTAACATGTTTTGAAGCTTTCTAGAACATATTACATCATTTTTGTGCAGCTGCAATATTTTCCATTTAATCTTGTCCAAATGAATGTTGATTTTCTATTTAAATTTGGGGATTCCTTGCAAATGTGAACATAAAAAAACAATTTGCAAAATGATGTCAAAGTAAAAACTTAGCATTTCTTATTCCAAATGAACATTATGATTAGCAAAAACAACCATACATCTACTTTTTCATATATTAAACAAGACAATCTACCTTATAGAATCAACAAAAATATTGTTTCAGAGGCCCAAACCTAAAATAAATTCTTTCAAGTTCAAATTATGATACAAAATCATAGGGAGATAAACAAAAATAGCCTTCCATTTCCTTTTCATCACACAATAGTCCTGAAATATATGTTACATACTTCCAATGTGTTTACAAAAAATACATTTAATAGAACTTCAGAAGAAGGAGAAAATTGTTGAACACCCTAAATACTGAGAGGGGGGTGAATCAATATTCTATTAAACCATTCAATTATTAACCATCCAATTTTTGAAGCGTACTTAACAATTATAAGGAATAAAAGCATGAACAATCCATAACAAACACAACACATGAATACCAAGAATTTATGTGGAAAAACCAAAACGAGAAAAACCACAGTGAGGATTAATTCACAATATGTTATAACTGGTAATAAGATATTATAGAAAGGCTCACTACTAGGATGACTCATTGTCCAAGTGAACTCACTATTCACAAAGAAAAGAAAGATACAAAGAAGTGGCTTCAGAGCTAGAATTTTATCTAAGGAAAGTGCATCTAATCATATGTTGTATTTAGTTCCTTCAAAGCTCATAACACACTCTAATTAACTTAGATTACAAATATCTGATCTACTTTGTATTTGTAAACCTTTTCTCAACACTCAACTTATTTACACAATTCTGCAACACTTCGCATCACTTCTTGTATTGAGATCATGTATTCATTAAAATCTCTTCCTCATCAACTCAAATCAACCTTGTATATATACTAAACTCCATCACAAACATCAATTAGGTTGGCCTAATTAGATGTAGCCTTAAATTATATAAAATATGCCTTGTCAACATCCAATTCAACCAAAATTTCCTTCACACCCAAAAAAACAAGTAATATAGGTTTGGATGGACCTACAACAACTCCCTTTTCAATTCACAACACACATTTAACCTTCCTAACATCTTTGCATACCTTAAGTCAGCCAAACCTAGAACCAAAAAGTAAAATACTCTGACTGATCATCACCATAGGATATGTGGACCACAAAATGTCACACCAATTAGAAAATACAATGTGTTGACACCTATAAACATTCTACCAAAACCAAAATGAAAAACTTAAATCTGTAAAGGAATGCAAACTAGTTAGGTAATAGCCAACACACAAAAAACCTATGTAAACCATATATGTCGAACTTCTATTACTTGCAACTTTTGAACCAATTATCCAAAACAATTGAAATTCTGAAATAAGATGCTAGTGACATACATGAGAAACATACTAGAATTGCATGAGTATATCTGACAAGGCAAACAAATGTGAACCAAAATACCGGAGGTCACTGTGTGTTGAGGTTGTCGGTGTAGACTCTTAGCCAAAAAAAAAAAATTGTAGAATAAAACATCCTTCAACTATTTTTACATTCATCATGTAGTGTTGACATCAATGAAAACTCATTAATGACAAGCTTCTTCATTCTTTCAACAATCTCCCCCTTTTTCATTGATGGCAACATGCACCAAAACAAAACATTTATCCACAAGTATCTCTCTACAAGCATCTCTCTCCCTTTGAAATCGATGGAAAAGTGTACCCCCCTCAAGACATATGTACAAACTAAACTAGCTCCCCCTCAGGAAGCTAACCAAAATATCCTAACATATCTACATATGTACAAAGAATCTAGAAACATGAAAATAAAAATGGTCAAACCGAAGTTGTTGACCCTTGAATCTTCTGAAGAATAACTTGCCAAGCTGATTTTCCTTCTTCCCAACTCTTCTTCACTGCTACAAGCATTCTGTGTAGAGACTCAAGATTTATCAATGTTTCTTCTCCTTCTTCTATAATATTGGGAGTAAGGTTTATCTTTGATATTTTTTTAGTTTTGGCAAGGGTACTTGAGATAGGTATATACTTTTTTTTTACCAAGTCCCTTAGCTTTACAAGCTTCCTAATAATCTCTTCCTTTTGGTTCTATAAAGTGAAGAATCTATCATGCAAGTCCACTATAGCAGTCCAAGTCTTATCATCTCTATCCAATTTCAAATCATAAGATTTTGATGCATTAGTTATTTGAGACTCAATCGAGTCCATTTTATCTTTTATCTCTTGTGTGGCATCAACCACTTCATGCAATACAAAAAAAATGTTTTTGCATTACCCTCACAGACTAGTATTTCCTTCAAGAATTCTTCAACTTTTGTATGCACAGATGCACATTTTTCTATGATATCCATCAACTTATTCTCTTTTATCCTTGACTCAACCTTTGTTCTTTCTTGTCTTTTCAATCTAAAGGCATATTCCTTAAAGGAATCAAACAACAATTTGAAATTTTCTACCACAGGTAGAGATGTATCAACATTAGTTCCTGGAATGATCTGAAATTCTTTTACAACTTCATCTATCAAATCACTACTATTTTGATATGTTTCAATGATTTATTTTCTTATTGAAACATTAAACACGTCACTTAGCTACAATTTTTGTATAAGGGATATCTTGTCTTGATCAACACTACCTTGTTGTATGGGAAACTGCAAAAATTGGGAGGAAACAATCAATTGAAACTTTAAGTGTTTAGACAACAAACCTTCTAAAGGATTACCAGAGGATTCATCGTAGGGCTTGGGTAAATCCTCAGACTTCTCTACTTCTTCATTATTTCCAATATCAAAAAATTCTTCTTCTTCTTCCTTTTCTTCTTCTTCATTAGATATCTTATCTTTATCTTTTTCTTTATCTCCTTCATCCTTTTCCTTCTTTCCTTGCTCATTATCTTCATTTTGATCTCCTCCTTCCTTTTCACCATCATTCTATCCTTCCTGATTCTCTTCATCCTTATTCCTTTTCTCAATGATTTTATCATGCTTCTCACCTTCATTGATGTTCTATTACATATCTACTAAAGAAATGCATGTCTTTGAGTGGACTTGATTTATAGTCTCCTAAGGTATTGTAGGGATGTAAGTGTCATCCTTTGTAGTTTCCTCCTCAAACTCGACAATATTCTCATCTACAACATTTTCTTGCATTGGCTCATATATATCTAGAGGAATATTATCTAGATTTTCTTTTGTATCAGTAGCACCTATATTTCTATATGTCAAATTTTGTCCCTTGTTGGTAAAGGTCATGGGAATCATGTCATACTTCTATGCAATATCAGTAACCTTTTCTTCTTCTTCCTTCTTCGTTTTCTCAATTTGATCTTGATCTTTTCCCATTAGAAGCGTGATTCTTCATTTTGATTTGAATTCTTCACTAAGTACTTGGGCTAGTGTGGCCTTATCTATATCAGATAGAGAAAATCCAATTTTCTCCACAACATTTTACTTGAGCTTCTCTTCCCTTTTTTTGGCTTCTTTTCTTCTTTCCAACAAGAGTTTCCACACAATATCAAGAACTTTCTTCCTAATGTTCTCCATATATGCCTCCATTGTTACAATGAATTTGATAATTGCTTCTATTATTGTGGCTCTATTCTCCCCATTTTCCTTTTTGTACAAAGAAGTTGTTTCTTCAAACATCCCATGATGCACCATACCTTTGAATAATGAGTCCAACTTCATTGGATTGAGCATTCTTTCCATATATTTATTTTGTTTCTTCTTCTTTTTCTTCTATGGTTCTATTGTGTCTAATTTCTTTTTCTTCCTTTCCTTTACCTACTTATGTACATGCATCTGAAAGGCTTCCTTTTCCTTATCAACTTATTCTTCATCAAAAGTATCAAAAATATCTATTCTTTTTTTCTTTGAAACAGTGTCACTTCTTTTGAGGGTCATTGGAGAATCTTCTTCCTCTTTCTCTTCTTCCTCAAACTATACACTCAAGTTCTTTTCTCTTCTAGCCTTTTCTTTTATTCTTTTTGATGTAACGAAAATAGAGGCTATCAAAGTAGTTTTCTTTCTCTTTCTAGGCCTTTTGGCCTCTTCAACCTCAGATTATTCTATTACCAAAGCACCAGTCTCCATTCTCTTTGTTCTCGTGGAGGTAGAAACTAATCCAGAGGGCTATTAAATACTAGGGGGAATAGTGTCCAAGTAGTTTTTCCTAATCTTCTAGGTCCACTGGTCCCACTTTCTATGATTTCTTCTCCCTTTGCAATTGATTTCAATTTTTGTATTTCTTCATTTGTGAGTCCTTTTTCCTTGAAATAATCATGTACCACTTTTGTCACCTTCTTCTCTATTTCAAGCTTTTTCAGCTTCATGTGTACTTTCATAGATTTATCCTCATATGTTCCATGCATTTAGATTATGTAGGTTCCTTAGGACTATTCAATAATATACCAAAATAACCATGTGCTTCACTTTTAGTGATCTCATATCCAAGTAGTTGAATCTAAACAATTATGTGTTCTACAGCTTCAATGATGCATTCATTAGTTTTGACCAAAAATGTGATATCATCTTGATATTTTTCCACTATAGACTTAGGGATCCATTCTTGTTCATGCATTATCTTTTGAAATACTACAAAAAAAGTAGTAAGAGCCTCATCTTGAGCTTTCATATCTCCAATATCAAGTAGATGTTCAAATATTTGATGGGATATAGGTTTTCTTCTACTCCATGTAATATTGCTTCTTCTTGGAAGCTCCTTTAGAAAATAGAATAGTAAAAAAACTACTAAAGAACCAAATTTGAAAGGATATTTCTTATCTATAGTTTTCTTTAGATTTTCAAAAATTTGTTTCCAAAGCAACTCACACAAATTATAATATTTTCCTTTCTCTACCATTTCATGAGCTACATGAATTGTTGTCGCGGACATGGAATTCTCTCTGTTTGTCTAGTAAAAATTATATCAAATGACAATAGTTGCATATCTTACCATAGGATTTTGTATGTTATCCATTGCATCCTTGTTCTTTACAGATTGCAACACATGTACTGGTTCAGTCTCACAAAGTCTAATAATCTCCTTTATGACCTCTTTAGTTATCAATCCAGGCATATCAGTCCATAAGAATTTTTCATGCACTCTACTTAATGCTATTCTCACATACTTAATATCATCATCATAGACAAAGCATGGAAACATCTGCCAGACATCTAGTTTCTTCTTCACTAGGTTTTCATATTTAGTTATGATGTCAAAATTTTCTCCAGTCAGTTATCCTATCCACAAGTCTATGAATTTTGTACAGTTGTATTCTTCCATCTTCCTATGGATGTATGCCCTAACATCCTCAGTAGGAAAAACCCTATATGGAATACTCTAAAATGCATCAAGTGGGTCATCCTAAAATACTTTCATGGGATATTTCTTGAATTTTGGTTAGGGTTTCTCACACATTCACTACGGTTGGTGTTACCATCTCTACTAAAGTCAAATGCTTCAAAAAAAAATTCTAATACAGCTTTGGACAATGGTAAATACCTTTTTCTTGCTCAACCAAAATCAGGGTCCATATACTTTGCTTCTCAGATTTCCTTCAAAATCTTGAACTTTCTTTAATTCACACTACTTGCTCCAAAAGGTGAATGAAATCAATAAGGGAGAGGTATAAAATCCCTTCAAATCTTCCCTAAATTCATATTTAATTCATCAACAGTAAAGTTGGTAAAACCTTCTCTATGTAACAACAAACCTTAAGTCACTCTGTAAATTTCCGCATTTGCATATTTTCTTCCAAAGTATTCTCCAAAAGATCTATTATGTCCATCTCCATCTCATATCTTCATTCCAAGGCATGACACCTCATATCAGTAGGGGGTTATATGTTTTTCTATTATTTCTCCCCCTAAGCCAGTTCCTAGGTTCAATTCTTGAAGGAATTATCTACGCCTGAGGTTGGTACAAATTCATTTGTAGTCTCTAATTATTCCTTGTTATTAAGTTCTTCTTTCTTTCTCCAAATATTTTCCATTTCCTTCTTTACTTCAATCATATCAATCTTTTTAACTGGTTCATTTCTCTTTACCAAATTGTCCTTCCTTGAATTTTTATTTCTGCAAAATCTAGCAACATGTCCAAGTCTATTCTAATTGTTGCATATGATATTTCTCTAACCATTATTCTTTCCATTCATTCTAAATCTGTATTGATTAGCTTTGTGTCCAAATCCATAACATGTATAGTTGTAACCATTGAAAGATTGGATCATTCTACCATTGTTGTATGCATTCATCATTTGAATTCTACATTCATTTTCTCTATGCCAAAATCTATTGCATGTAAAGCATGGACCAGTAAAGGATGGAACATTTTTATTCATTTTTCTTCTATACTCCACTACTCTATGTCCAAATTTATTTCAAAAATGATAGATGTCATTAAAATATGGGTACCTTTGAGTATTTGGTTGTCTAATGGGGGGTCTTCTAGCATTGTTTCTTTGATTCCATAAATTTCCATTGTTGTTCTTGTCTTCAATCTTCTCTACATTAAGTATTTGATTAGATTTTTAGCTTTCTCCTTTTTCAAGTCCTAAACCACCTTTTTCTTTTGATGCTTTTGAGGTGCAATTAAATCATCAAGAATTGTAGAACTTATCTTGATTTTTTCCTGATGAATTCTTCCTTTCTCTAGATTGGATCTCAGATTTACGACTTCTTGTTCAAGCCTTGTGTACTCATCAATATTAATTTTTACCATTGCATTTAGACATTCCTCAATTCTCCTTTTTTCTTCCACCTACACTTTTAGTCCGGTGATGCTCTCATCTTCTTGTTTCAATTGTTCATTGACCTCCTTATGTATTTCTCTGAATTTCTTGATTTTCTCTCAATTTTTTGATGTAGTCATTTGCTTCTTTAATATTTTCCTTTAGATCTTTTTTTTCAACTTTTATTTTGTCTAGGTCTTCAAGAGAAACTTTGATTTCTCCATCTTTGTCAAACATGCAATCTTCTCCTATGTATCCAAAAGCATAAATCACTTTTAGAGCTATGTGTTCAAATTCCAATATCTTCCCAAACCGATCAAGCTTCTTCCAAGGAACCAAGCTCTAATACCAATTGTTGAACACCTAGAATACTAAGAGGGGGGTGAATCAATATTCTATTAAACCATCCAATTCTCAAAGTTTACTTAACAATTATAAGGAATAAAATCATGAAAAATCCATAACACACACAACACATGAACACTTGGAATTTTACATGGAAAACCCAAGATGGGAAAAACGATGGTGAGGATTAACTCACAATATGTTATAACTGGTTATGATATCATAGGAAGACTCACTACTAAGAGGATTCACTATCCAAGTGAACTCACTGTTCATAGAGAAAAGAAATATACAAAAAAGTAGCTTCACAGCAAGAATTTGAACTAAGGAAAGTGCATATAATCATATGTTGGATTCAATTCCTTTGAAGCTCATAACACACTCAAATTAATTCAGATTACAAGTCTCTACCCCACTCTATATTTGCATACCTTTTTTCAACACTCACAACTTATTTGTACAATTTTGCAATTCTTCGCATCACTGCTTATATTCAGATCATGTATTCATTAAAATATCTTCCTCATCAATTTGAATCAACCTTGTATATATACTAAACTCCATCACAAACATCAATTAGGTTGTCCTAATTAGACGTAGCCTTAAATTATACAAAATGTGCCTTATCAGAACCCAATTCAAACCAAAATTTCCTTCATGCCAAAAAACACAAGTAATATAGGTCGGCATGGACCTATAACAACTCCCTTTTCAATCTGTAACATATGTTTAACCTTCATAACTCTTTGCATACCTTAATTTTTCCAAACATAGAACCAAAAGTAAAATACTCCAACTCATCATCATCATAGGATATGTGGACTACAAAATCTCATGCCAACTAGAAAATACAATGTGTTGACACTTGTAAACATTCTTCCAAAACCGTAATGACTAACTCGAATCCATAGAGAAATGTGGACTCATTAGGTAATATCCAGTACACAAAAAAACTATGTAAGCCATATTTTCTGAACTTTTGTTACTTGCAACTTTTGAACCAATTATCCAGAACAACTAAAATTTTGAAATAAGGTGCTAATAAGACCCATGAACAACATACTAGAGCCACATGAGTAGATTTGATAGAGAAAATAAATTTGAACCAGAATATTGGAGGGCACTATGTGTTGAGGCTTTTAGTGTAGATACTTGGCAAAAAAACCTTTTGCGGAATAAAACATCCTTCATACTATTTTGGCATCCATCATGTAGTGTTGACATCAATGACAACTCATTAATGACAACCTTCCTCATTCTTTCAACAAAAAATTCCTAATGGAGTTGGAGACCCAATGTAGAATGATTGGCATAGCCAAGAAGATTTGGGAAGAGGTAAAATAGGATTGGCAAGCCCATGTTGAGAAGCTCAAAGATTCAACCTCCTCCGGTTGAAAATATTTTTATTTGTTCATGAATTTTCATTTTATTGTTTCAGACTTCAATGTATATATGTAGACAATGTACAAAGTGTTTTGGTACAAGTTTTTGATATGGTTTTGGTGCATAACATTCTTAGGGGGAGTTACTAAAATTTCAATCTATAAATCAATATACTTGTTAGGGGGAGATATAGTGTAAATGAAGAATTGGTACATATTCCCTTTTCCCTTGATGACAAAGGGGGGGAGTAGTTTTGGAGATGATTTTGGCATGTTTCCATCAATGAAAAAGGGGATATTGTTGGAAGAATGAGGATATTTCATTGATGCATTTGTTGGCAACATGAGCATGTGGAATGAGCACAAGGTACATTCATTTATGCAATGTAGTGTTGTCATTGATGTCAACATTGTATCCTAGTACAAAGCCTATGGTGTAGATCAATTAAGGTGTCATGAGCATTGTTGAAGATGGTTTTGACAGACAATTTTGAAAGAAGGTTTGATTTGGTGAGGACAATTATTGAAAAAAATGACTAAGTGTCAATTTCGATGATTTTGTGTACAAGGGATTTGGTAATTGGGTCCATATTGGTTCATTGTTGAATATTTTTCTTTGTTTCTAGTATAATTTTTTTGGCTAGTAGAAGAACCTAATTCTATAATTTTTTGTTTTGGTTTCTGGTTTTGGAGTTATGAAAAATAGAAGTTTGGCTTGGCAGTTTCAAGATTTTTTAGTTCAATGTACATATGTGTTGATGAGTCCACACTTCTCCATAGATTGGTGTTTGGATTTTCAAAGTTGTGGAGGTTTTAACAGATGTTAGATGAGTGCATATTCTAGTTGGCATGGTATTTGGAGGTTCACATGTACTAATTTGGATGTATAGTTGGAATTTTTTTAAATTAGGTCTTCTATAGTGTCAACCTAATAGGCTTGAAGGTATGTGAAGATTAATTAAGTATTGTGGAGTTATGTGGGAGATATTATAGGTCCATAAAGACCTACTTGATATATTCCAAGCCTTGGTT
>VDFB02010511.1:0-25132 GCA_007258455.2 Sequoia sempervirens
AAAATAAAAAATGTCTTGAAAAAAGACCTAAAAATTTGAAAAATGTCCTAAAAAAGACTAAAAAAGTGAAAAATCTCCAGAAGAAATACAAAAAAAATCAAAATATCTCAAAATCACAAAAAATGGATTCATATCTTGTCAAGTCAATCATGTCAGTTAGTTGTTGTCATTTGTTGAACTACATTGTCTTTGCGCATTTGCTACATAGGCAAGGCTTATCTTTGGGCCCCTGAGACATTAGGTCAGTCCTTTTAGGTTTGTCAAAATAAAAATCATGACTCAATCTTTAGTCATCAAGACAAAGTCATTGGTCATGTTAAACTACCAAGTCTTTGAGTGTATGACATAGGCAAGGCCATCTATCGATGAGCCCCTGATGCCACACTAGGTCAGTCCATTAGGGTTAATGGCACTGCACACACGACAAATGTCTTCAAGACAAATACATCATTTCAAAATAGACAAACTCCTAAATCAAACTCTGGAAATCATTTAATCAACACATCAAGCATATCAACATGTCAAGCAATGACATGTAGTCAGTTCTATCAACACAAGTCAATTCTATCAACAAAAGTCAAAGTAAGTCAACTTTGGTCAAACTTAGTCAAAACTTGTCAAAATTGGGTTATTCTTCAGATGGGTCCTTCTAAAGAATCACCCTTGTCATTTAATTATACCTTAGGATGTGTCATGCCTAGGTATCATCACTATCATCTAGCATTTTGAGGGATTCTTTTGACATTTGACGATCAATCCTGTTGACATCAAAATTATTTAGGATGTGTCCTCCTTGAATTCAGAAAAATTTGACATTCGACACCTTGACATCATCAAACCTGAAAATTTTGGCATTTGACATCGTCAAACCTGACATCTTGACATTAAAACACTTGACATTCAAACACACTTGGAAAACACTATATTGGCATTTTTCTTTAGATCTTTCATCATGTTACTGGTTTCTCCATGATGTCCTGACAATAGGATTTATAGAAATAGTGACATATCATGATGATTGACTTGTCTTGTCTTTTTTAGATAGTCATGTTGCTAGTTCCTCAAGGATTTCCTGGTAATAAGACTTAGAGGAGCAACGACGTTTCATGCCTTGTCTTTATTTTGCTTGTTTGTCTTATACCTATGGTTGGTTGTGACAAAAAGACTAGGGAAATTGCACTCTTAGTATGAGCCAAGAGCATCCTTGTCTACGAATTCTTGTCTCATATGATGGTATGACCTTGCACACCTTGATCTATGTCATATCATGGTGTTTGTTGACCATTACAATAATCTGCCCAATGATGATTAAGAGCAATAATTGTTAAGTCCTGTGGTAACATGTTGAAAGATTTGGTTACCATGCTAACATTCCTCTCCTTCAGTCTTGTCGCCTTGTCTCGTCCATCTCACGATGATATCCTATGACATACAAAAAATAAAGTGCATACATGATCATATAGGAATCACATTAGGTAACTGCATACATCATCCATATCATTAAAACATATATATCACATCATAAGATTGCATTGTCCATACATATATAGTCATGCATTAACATATCCATAATCATACATCCATTACAATCATACATTATGCATCCATATAATCATCATTATAACATAATTTCGTCATGGCATATAAGCATAAATAACCATCACATCATCATGGCATCTCAACATAAGTATAAATGCATACATAGCATAGCATATAAAAGACATCATCATAGGAATCATAAATACATAAATCACATCACATAAGCATCATATGGTCATCATAATTGCATCATCATAATCATCATTAGATAAACATATATCATAAACATAGTCAACATATAATGCATCATCACATAACATAAAGCATATAGGTCACATCAAAAGTATATCACATATATAATCTCAAAAAATATATAATGTCATAGGATAGAGTTACAAGATATCCCAAAAAATAGAGCTCGCAGACTTGATAGTCAACATATAAAGTGTCATAACAATGAATGTCTGAAACATGATAATAAGAGAACAATGTCAAATATTCTAGGAAGTGCTCTCCTCTTCCTCTCATGGAGAAGAGTGTGGTGACTGATGACCTGTAGTGGGCACTGACATAACCTGTGAGGACATGGTAGCCTATGTCTGTGAGGCTGACGGAACTGACACCAATGACATCATCTCTATAGTAACATGCAGCCAAGAGGATATGACGACATGTGTCTATGAGGCTGATGGATCTATCACTGGTGGCTGACTGTGTGCTGATATGTGCCTTGACCTAGATGATCCATGTGAGTGACTAGACCTGTGCCCTAAAGAGTGCCTATGGGAGTGATGGGACCTATGACCTGATGTGTGCCCTAAGGAAGTTGAGCCATCCACACTACTCTGGCTATGACTACTATGAGTGCGGCTGCTCCCTGACCCTATCCCTATCCTATTAGATGATCTAGATAATCTAGGATCCCTCTAATCAACTAGAATTGCATGCTCATATAACATCCTATATTTCCCTCTGCTCGTGCTAACTCTAGCCAACTCCCACATAACATCTGCAACTAGCCTTGTGCTTAGCTGTGCAAACTAACTGAACCAACTGTTTGTCTCTCACTACCATATTTCTACTTGATCCCTCTCAACCTAGGTCACCTCAAGCTCTACTCATAGGGCGTTGATCTCCTCCATGGCCTCATCTAGCCTCCTTTGCATATTTATCAATCATTGATCTAAGGTGGCATCCCGCAACAATAGTGGCACATTGGCTATATTTGGATCCCTATCTATCATCCACTCTCAAAGCTGCCACTCCACCTTATCCATATTGTCTTTGATGTCTGGCTCCTCCTCATCATCACCGGTATCCTCCTCACCTCCTTTGACCTCAAGGGACTCCTCCTATCTGCCCTCCTCTTGTCTTCCCTCCCCCTCTTGTCTTTCCTCCTACTCTTGTCTTCCCTCCTCCTCCTATCTAACCTCCTCTTTTCTAGCATCTAGGTATGCTCTCTCCATGCGCTGTTTAACTCTCCTTGGCTACCTCTTTCAATCCCCTCCTCTCCTCCTCCATCCCCCACCACCACCATCTCCTCTGTCTCCTCTGTCATCTCCACCTCCTCTCCCTCCATCTCCTCTGTCACCATCTCCCCATCCTCCATCCCTACCTCTCCACCCGCCTCTTCAACCTCCTCTTTACACCCTCGAGATAACAGATCTTCGGTCCATAGGTGCTGGTGAATTAGGATCGGTCAAGGGAATTGGTGTATGAGTTTTCCACCACAAGTTGTAATTTGCAATCATCCCTGGATCTACTACTTCTCCACTCCATCCCCATGGCTGGGCCACCAATCCATTGATCTATTGTTGAGCAAAAAACATTGATATAGTAGGACCCCAACTAGGCTCTCACGATGTCCTCATGTACTCGGCTGTCCCGATAGGCACATCTTGCTACTCACCAAACTATCGAAGAACCTGTTGGGGAAGGTACATCTCTATGATCAACTGGGTCTGAACAGTGCGACCAATCAAGTACTAAAATTTCTACAAAAGGGCAAGTGGTCTCCCTTGTTGGCCCATGATGCACAATCTTTGTATGGTCTGTAGAAAAATGTTGTCATCGTGTCAATCCTGTGTCTCTCCAACTTTTGTTTTTTGTAAGGCTCTTGCATATAGATATACATATGACATCCCATCCGTTAGTTGTGGCCTTTGAATCAGTGGTCGAAAGACAGTGATATGCTCCCACGCCTAGACCATCAGTAAAGTCATGCCACAACTAATGTTGCTCCCACCCCTGTAGGCTACCTCGTGCAATTGGTAGTATATCATACCAAGAAAATAAGGCCCCCACAAAAAAACAACTCTATCCCACCACATCCAGACCAGCACATCACTCCATTTGATCAGGAATCCATGTCCCTGATGATTTGGAATCAAGACCCTGGAAATCAACGTGCATAGCATAGCATCCCACCATGGGTAGTGCTTAGTTAGGTACTCCCACTGAATCTCATAACCATCCACACCAAGGCCTGCATCATCATCTGCCTCATACAAATTTGTCATGGCTTGCACTCCCCGTTGAGGATCGTACACCATCTGCTCTCCTCTAATCAAAATATGCAAAATCTAGTACACATCCTCCAAGGTGATCATCACCTCTCTTATCGACAAGTGGAAGGAACAATTCTCAGAGTGCCATCGCTCGACCAATGCTATCAACAATCCTTTATTAACTCAAATAATGGGCATTTAGGTGACATAGTATAACCCCAACTGCATCAGTCATCTCCGCTCTCAGTCTGTCAGTTGATCCCAAAACACATATGTGGATGGTATAAACTCTCAAGTGTAGATCAATGCTAGTTGTTTCTACACATGCACAAATAGGAGTTAGCACAATATTACAAATCATTATTACCATATATCTAGCTAAACATGAGTAGAAAAGTGAGTCTAAAGCTAAGTCAACCCTAGTCAAAGTCAAATGCATCGTGTTGACCTCATTTGTGTTGTTTAGTACAGTAGTTGTGTCGCACTATGGAACTCGTGTCGTTTGGCATCACAAATGCATCATCCTCAGTCAATTATGTCACTTTATAATCAAATGCATCATCATCAAAACAAATGCGTCGCTTGACTCTTTGTATGCGTTACAATATTGTGATTGCATCGCTGGACTTATCATTTGTGCTGCAAGACAACGAATGCGTCTTGAGTTTTGGCAAATGCATTGCACTAAAATAAAAACTTAATGGACCCTTGGATTTTGTGTTGCGACACATCAAATGCATCAAATGCGACTTATGCGAATGCATATGCATCACGGCGCATTCATTTAACTACCCTAAAACCCTAAAAATGCTCAAAAAATGAGAAAATGACAAAGTGGGTACAAGGTACTTATCGGAAGGTCCATGCCCTCTGGCCATCGGAATGTCCTGATGATATAGCCACGGTGCTTTATGACTAGAATCACCATCTTCACCTACGCTCTCCTAGCTCTGAGCTCTCCCAATTTACTAATGTGGATGTGAAAATGAATTGACTTTTACCCCATTTTCAACCCATTTTGACCACCTTTGACTGGTCTATTGATCGCTTAAACATGTCGAAATTGGAAACCGCTTGCACCATTCATTTTCTGGTCATCAAATTAACTTGTTGAGACACTTTCCAATTTTTTTTGTCACCATGCCAAAATTTGAAAATTTTCCTGAGGGGGCATAGATACTCCGTACCTTTGCCACGACATGTTTTTGATTAAATTTTCTTTGTCACATTACGATAGGCTGCATTATGACAAAGTGGGGCAAAATGTAGACACATAAAAATGACCTAAGCCTGCAAGCTCTATTGTCGCCATATTCTTCCTAGCATAATTAAAACATTTTAATTATGTCCTTGGTCCACTTTTGACTATTAATTAAATAATTCATAATTATTTAATTAATTCATGTCTTTTTATTCTTCTTGATTATTTAAATAATTTTTTATTTATTTAAATACGTCACTAATTGTCTAATGTCTCTCCATAATTAAATAAATTTCTTAATTTATTTAATTATCCTTGTCCATTATTTCCTCTTGATTATTTAAATAAATAAGTTTCATTTATTTATTTATTTAAATACATCATTAATTCCTAAAATTCTTCTTATAATTAAATAAATTCTTTAATTTATTTAATTATTGTCCACCTTGCCATTTTCTCCATTTTAAATAAAATTATTTATTTAAAATAGTCCCACTTTCCAATTTTCCCTCTTTTAGTAAAGAATTCAAATTAATTATTTACTGTCATGTGACCCCACTTTTTGAATTAAATTAATTTTTAATTCAATAGCCTTTCTCCTCCATAAATGAAGTAATTTCTAATCTTATTTGATTTTTCAGCTCTCTTTTTTTGTGCCATTATTATCTCCTTGTCACATGCATTGTTAACCCTTGATTTGATTTTCTCAAATTGAATCTTGTCCACTCATTTCAACTTTGACCTAATGTTTCCCTAACCCTAATTGTGGGTTGTCACATTGAATCTTGTCCATTGATTCTAGGGCACTTGTCAATCTTCAATCTTGGCCATTCATTCAAAATTGCATTTTCTATAAAATGACAATTTTGGTCTCATTTTGACATCTCATGCAATCTTGTCATCTTAGCTTTTGTCTTAGGCATACTTCATTATTCTTGACATTTTGGCATACTTTAGTCATAGCTTAGAATTGCTTGTAACTACTTGCATAGTTGCATAGTATTGCATTTTACATCAAATCCTTCATCATTTGCTTTGGTCTTGGCATTGTCACATATTGCTCACACAAAATCTAAGGGAAAACTTCATGTTGCAGCAAATAGAGAAGGTATAATGGAGGTCAATCATGGAGGTTGAAGACTCAAGGTGATATCTCTCTTTGTTTTTCATGTTTTCCTCCTTTGTACTTCATTATTACTTTGGGTTTTGATTTATTTAGCTACTAATATGCTAACCTAGAAATTTTTGCTTAGTTACAAAAATCTTTAACAACAAATGTAAACTGAAATTTAGTAATTTGCCTCATACCTCCCTTGTTAGAGCCATTGAGGATTCTATAGCAGATGAAACACTGATATCCATTTCCATCTGAACATTCAAAGGTGTCTCCGCTTGCAACATCTTAAAATAAAATAAAAAATTATTCAATCATGAAAACTACAATAGCGATCCACGTCATGACTTATAATGTATGAGATAATGAAAAAAATATTGAGTACTTATTAAACTATATATTTTTGACTATAATGCGTATTATTTTACCTATCCATATCTTGTTCGAAAGCACATGTTTTTAGGCTTTTACCCATAGCAACAAGCCAGTGAACCTTTTGATAAAATGCCTTCATAGACATGTACGATAATTGTGGTGGCATTGAGAAGGAAATGAACTATTTGAAAAAATTCCTCAAAGAAATGTTGTCTCATGGTGATGGAATGCCATTACAAACAAATGCATGTCATGGAATTCCATCACCGTAAGACCGCAATTCTTTCAAGCATTTTTTCAAATAGTTCATTGCCTTCTCTATGGTATTATTGCTTACTATTATGCTTTGATAGAAATTTTTCCAAGCATCCATAGTTTGTTGGAAAGCACTTATATTAGGCTTTCAACCATAGCAACAAGTGAGTAGTTTGATAAAATTCTTTGGTACACATGTATGGAAAATGTGGTATCATAGAAAAGGGGGTGAACTGTTTGAAGAAATGTGGTCTCATGGTGATGGAATGGTACTCCATCACCATGAGACCGCATTTCTTCGAGGTATATTTGCAAAATACTAACTACCTTGTCTATGCTATTTCTTACTATTATGCTTTGATAGATTTTTTCCAAGCATCCATAGTTTGTTGGAAAGCACCTTTTTTAAGCTTTTAGCCATAACAATCAAGAAATGAAATTTTTGATAAAATACTTTGGTAGACATGTATGGAAAATGTGGTAGCATAGAAAAGGTGGTGAACTGTTTGAAAAAGTGCCTCAAAGAAATTGGGTCTCATGGTGATGGACATCACCATGAGAGCACATTTCTTTATGGCAATTTTTTCAAAGAAATCGTTGCCTTGTCTATGCTATTGCTTACTATTATTCTTTCATATATTCCTTCCAAGCATCCCTAGCATAGACAAGGTAGTGAACTGTTTGAAAAGATGTCTCAATAAAAATTGGTCTTATGGAATGCCATGATAAGCAAATGCAATTGGAAGTTGCTCCTAGACTTATTACTTATGCTATGTGAAGTAATTGCATCATTGCTTATGTTGACTTTCTAAACAACTATATTGTAGTTGAATTTTTGTCATCTATGAACATCTAGTTAGTAGTTATGGAATGTGAAGTAATTCTTTGAGTTTGAAAGATGTGCAATGCAACGTAATCAACAATATGAATATAAACTACACAAATCTATTAAGTACAATTCATTAGTTAAAATATTTATTCTATTGTACCTGCATGTAGGTTTGACTAAATCCACTGGAATTAGGAGGTGTTCCCTTGAAACCTCCAATAGTTTCCTATTCAACATCCAAAATCACATATTAAAATACCATTTGTAAAATAATGCTATTAACATGTAATAAATTTATAATTGTTTACTAGTTACATACCTCAATGGTAGGTGTAGTGGAGAAATAAGAAGGTGTAGGGCCGATGTATCTAGTATCAACACTGTGACCCTACAATTTTATTAAAATCATAAAACTAAATTAGTTAATATTTCATTTCAAAATCAAAATTTAATAAATTAAATTCAATGAACATGCTAACTTTTACCTAAGTATCAATTCCATAGGCCTCATGCAAAATGCTAGCTACCCTTGCCATCTCCATAGCTACAGACAGATTCTGCATAACAACCTCTTGAGTGTCAGTGGGGTCATATGAACAAGTTTCCCCACAATATTGACACAAATGGGATCAAAGCCCACCACTTGAAGACTCCCCTAGATGGTGCTATAGAATAGGGCTAGCATGTTGGATGACACTCTGGGTCAAAGAGTTGATGGCCTAAAAAGTATCTATGTTGGCACTCTCCTTCATGATGGAAGGGATGACGATGTGCTCATGAGGCAGCCTAGCGAGAGGTCGTCTCCTTACCATGTAGGATCTTGCTATGCACCGGGTCTATCTTGAGCTAACCCCCCACCTCTCCCCTGGAAGTCCCTCATATCAAAATAATTTGAGATTTTTTTCAAGATGAACTCAAAGTATAGTTTCCTAAGGAAATACTGCGGGACTTCACAATTCTTGCATGGTGGGTCATCAAAAACAATGAACCACCTATCCAAAAAAATTTCCTAATCTATTGGTGTTGGCACTAGTGAATAGGAAACCTCTTCACATTGAGGGTAAGATTTGAATTTGACTATGGGTTAGTGAATAATGTGCACAAATCACCTTTTGTAATTTTTAAATCTTTTACATCTTTATATGATAATTTATCTTGGTAATAAGCCCTAGCCACCTGCCTCATATCCTGCCAACTAGTTAATTATTTGCTGATCGAATCTACATGTTTTAATATTTCTTTCAGTGAAGTTTCTAGGGTCATTCTTTCTGTGGTTGAACCGTTTGGATCATTCAACCTCCTGATTAAATCCTCAATTTGTTTTTTATTGTTCTCAATTTCACTCATTAAGTTTTGCTGAGAGCCAGGAGGATGTTGAGGGATTGGTGGAGGAGATTGAGGTTGTGTTTGATTAACTTGAGGTTTTTGTTGTTGTGCTTGTTGAGTATTTTTTTCCTCTTGTTGTTGGTGTGGTTCTTAAGGATTTTGAGGAGGGTTTGCAAGTTGATTAACATCTCCTACAAATTCAATAAATAAATATCAAAAACAACCTAAAACTAGCAAATTCAAAACAAAAAATTAACAATCCTTACCTCTCATACCTCCTCGTTGATGTGGCGGTATCCTCGCGATGAAATAGCAACCATTGATGAAGAATTTTTCAAAATACCTCCTCTCAAAACACAAGCACAAAAAATTGGGGTTTTGGTCACGAGAAAGAGAAAAAACATAGTCAAATGCAAGAATGAATTCAATTTGTTCTTTTTTCTTTTTCTTTTAATAGGTTATAATTCCATTGCATTATAACGTGCTTGCATTATGGGCTCATTGTGGCCGAGCCTCAGGCTGGGCACACCAAACCATAACATGAGCATGTTATAAAAGGCTTAGATTATGGGTTTTCAAAACTTTTTTTATCATGCACCTACCCTAAATCAATTTGTTCCTCAACCTCTCAGGAATTTCTATTATCTATTTTTGGCTATGAGTGCTTAATATTTGGGATTGCATTACTCTTATATTATGTCCCATGATATTTATCCTATAATTCTTATTAATAGTCACATTTTTTCATAGGTCTCGTCAGACCTTTTCTCCCTTTTCCGATTTGTATCCCCTTGATGCCTATCCCCCTCTCATAGGGTAGACATCAAGAAGATGGAATTTTGATTGATTATATTTATATCATCATTTGTTGTTTGTGTTTTTTTCCAATAAAAGGTTTATAATTTGAAATATCCTCAACATAACCTAACCAGGGTCTTGAAAATGGAACCAATGTTAGTAATAAATCTAAGGGATACAAACTGAAGTTTTGTACCCAAAGGATCTCTGCTAGTTGTAGTCTTTAACCTTGGAGTTGATCCTATTGATGTAACATAGAAAGGTATTCCAAATTCATGATTATTTGTAAAAATAAATAAATAACACACACAAGATAGATTAGAATTCAAAGTTCCTTATATTCATTATATCAATAATCTTTTATTACATTCCTTATATCTCTGTTATAGTCAATAATTTATATTCTTATTCTATCATCAATCACTCAACGTTACTCTATATTTCTCCACACTACTAGTGAATAGATCTTTCTATCTACATATGGTTAGTGTAGACACTAAAAATTATCTGAATACCATTTTTCCTTGTCAATTCCCTTTTCTTTCCTAAATAATTAAATAATTTTAATTATTTTATTATTGTCTAAGGTCATGTTTCTTCTATTAATTAAATAATTTTAATTCTTTAGTTATTCATTGGCCTCTTCTTCTATAAATTAAACAAATTTTATTTAATTAATTACTAATTTTTCCTTTTCTTCCACTTTTGAATTAAATCATTATTTAATTTAAAATTCAACCTTCCCTCTTCTTCTATAATTATTTTAATTATTCACTTTTCCTCCTAAATTAAATAATTTTATAATTATTTAATTTTCTCCAACAACCTCTTTTTCTATGCCAACCTCTTTACTTGTGTCATTCTTATCTATTCACATCTCACTCAATTTCCACCCTTGAACGAATTATTTCATAATTTAATCTCAATCGTCCATCCTTAACCAAGTCCTATCTTTGCTCTAATTTAGCCCTAACCCTATTTCATTGCTTCTCAAGCAATCTTGGCCATTTATTTTCATGTCGTATTAGCTTTTAATCCTAGCCCTTCATTCAAATTTGGTTTTCTATAAAAGAAACCTATCATTGTCATTTCAAGGCTAGCAACTAATAAGAGAATTCAAGCATTCAAGGAGACAAGTACAATCTTCAATATTTTTCTATCATTATCACTACACTTATTGTTGCATACTCAAAATTTGGGAATCATGCATATAAATCAAAATGGAGAAGGAAAATGGAAGTGAATCAACCATGGCATAGAGATATTGGTAATATTACTTTATATTTTATGTTTCTATGTTAATTTGTGCTTCATTGTTGGTTTAGGGCCTTATGTTTTGTTTTATTGATACATATCTTTCACCTTAATTTTACCCTATTCTACATTAGGGCCATAGGGGACTCTTGTACATCTAGTGACTATGACTTAGCTGAGAAATTATAGGAACTTGACCTATCTAACACCTTGACCAAATGTAAAGCTTGGATTGATTCCTTTTGGGACCCCAACAATACTTTCATTTTTACCCTATCTTCCCATTCACCGAATATTGACAATACTAAAGATGGCATGCCTCTAGTATACCCTCAATTGATAGATTAAGACAAACAGGGACTACCCACCTTAGATGTATTAAAAAATGATGAAGCAATCACCAAGTTTATGGGATTACGTGAAGGCATACCTTACGAGGATCATAAAGTTGTCTTTTCCATAGATCTTGATAACATGACCTACTTTGGGGAGTCTATCCACCCCTCCCATCGTAAAAGTGAAAATGATAAAATAAAAAAAGAAAGGTCTTTAGGTGAAAATCAAAAGGCACCTCTAGACCTAGAAAAAGTAAAATGAAAGGACACATCCAAGGGTGAAAACCTCTCCGAGGTGCCCAAGGATGGAGGATTGGACTTACTTCCCATCAACCAAGAGAAGTCACCCATGCTAGTTGAAAAATCTATGAAAGTTAACATGGGCACTTATAAAAATCTTAAGATTGTCCACTTTGTAGCATCATTGACAAAAATAGAAGACTTAAAGTTTTGTGCCTTCTTCACAAAGAGAAAAATCAACTTCACTTGGTCTTATGCTGACATGCCTAGTTTGGAACTTGAATTGGTTTTACATCACTTAACAATATTTTCCCATGCTAAACTAGTCAAATAAAAAATCAAAAAAAATGCATCCTCAAATTGCTCTATTGGTCAAGCTGAGTTAAAGAAGTTACTTGATGTGAGCTTCATTTGACCTAATGACTATGTAGAGTGGATCTCTTCTCTACTGCCATTGACAAAGCCAACATGAGGAATCCACATATGTATAGGTTTCTAAGATTTAAACAAGGAATGTCCAAAAGATGACTTCCCCTTACCAAATATTGACATCATCATGGACTTAATAGTAGGATACGAGATGCTATCCCTCATGGATGGTTTCTCGAGATACAATAAAATTAAGATAGCTCCTGAAGACCAGCACAAAACAACCTTCACATGTCCTTGGGGAAGATATTGCTGGAACGCTATGCCTTTTGGATTGAAAAACGTTGGGGCTACATATCAACATGCCATGACCATGATTCTTCATGACCTCATACACACCCTCATGGAAGATTATGTGGATGACTTATTAGCCAAATCATTGACAAGAGGTGATCATCTATGAGTGTTGGACAAGATTTTCAAGAGACTAGAAGAATATAAGGTACAATGATTTCTAGAAAAAATATGTGTTTGAAGTAACATCAGGAAAGCTCCTAGGGTACATTGTTTATAGAAGAGGAATTGAAGTCAACCTAACCAAAGTAAAAGATTCCATAGAAATGCCACCACTCCCTACAATTCCATCTCAATTATTCCCAAGAATGTCAAACACTCCAATTTATTTTGTTTGCAAGGATTATGAATTATATATCTGTCTGCCAAGGCAAAGTGATGCAATGGTTGGTTTAGTCTCCAACTAAAATCTCAATGCAGTTGAGTGATGTTGATTTGCAACTGCTATTCCATCTCAGCTTAAATGTTGTTTGTCTTCCAATTTTCTAATTTTAATTTTTCTTCCTATGATTAGATCTATCTATCTTATATTTTGCTTGAAGGTACATTCAACTTCTAGCTTTGTAGCCTTGTGCTCAACCATGCCCTCCTTCTAGTGCCAGTTTTGTTGATGGCTGTTTTTGCTCCTCTCAACATAGATAGATCATAAATGATCTATCTCTCTTGAAAGATAATTCTTACAAACAAGTTGCAAAAAATATCCCAAGGTCTCTCAAGTGTTAGGTCATGACAATGCATGGAATAGTTAAATTGGTTGATATGATTTGTTGGTAATCACAAGGAGGCCTTTATGGTTCACAAAGCATGGGATTTTGGGTATGCAAATGGAGTTTCAATGTAATGCCCCATCTTGTAACCTAAATAATGTTGCATTGACTACGATAGTGTAATAATTTTTTTTTAAAAGTGTAAATATAATCTTCATTAATTACAATCATCCCCTAAGATATACAACAAAACATTACTTTGAAATCCCATAGATGACAAAAGTAATTAACATAGCATGTATTTTAATTCTCATAAACTTAAGAGCATACATTGAATAACATTTAAATTACATCAATGAAGGTATAATGTACATAAAAGATGCTTTCTTTACATTGCAATTATAATAACATTTACAATGCTCATTTCCAAATGAGGTAGGTCAAATAAAAATGTATAATTACATATTACAAAATTTTCTCCTTGAATACAATAGACAAGTGATACAAATAAGAAGACATATATCCACATATGAGCTCTCCATCCAAGAAATACTCGTTGCCACGAACAAGAAATGGAGACCCAACGAAATAAGGTGCACATTCCACCCAACCATGTGGTACCCGTAGGTCCACCCCCTATGCTAGGATATAGTAAAAAGTTTCCCTAGGCATAACCTACAAAACCTAGACACAAGCAAATCCAAAGACTAAACTATACAAATACCAACTTAACTTAATGGTTACATTGCTTCCAGAATAGAATAATGAAAAACACTAAGTTCACAAGGATAATGTTATTATAGGTGTAGTGTCATCACAATGTTGCATAGGTTACCCAAGTGTTTCTTCCTAGGTTCCAGCCCCCATCTTGGGTTACCCTGGTAACCTCTTACGAAACCTAGCCCCTCATGCAATCTGTTGTGAAATCGAATATCTTTCATAGGGACTAGATATCAATTTTTCCATTCTAGGCCTTCTCGACTCATTCCCAAGTTTGAACTAGCCCTCGAGTCCATGAGTGAGGCATAATTAATCTCGTTAATTATTTTAGAATACCTAATGTGTTGATTTAGTTTTCATTGATCAACAACTCTACATGAGTTACCCTAGCACCACTTTGTGTGCTGACCCTCATAAAGAGCCACTCCCCTAACAATAACATAAGGAATCTAATTCCACTAACTGAGGGTAGACAAGGTGCACATAAGTCAACATCAAATACCAACATATAACAACATACATCACATCTTGTTCATAGAACCAAATGTCTAAATACCAAATAGAACCATGTGCACTACCCTAGTTTATCCAAAATATAAAATTATCATAAAAATTAACTCCATTTCAAGAAATTACATCTGGAAGACTTATATTCTCAATTAACCCCAATTTTTCCAACAAGAATATAAAACAACTTAAAGCAATTCAAGAAAAACAAGAATCTAATATTGGGATTTACTAAATCCAATCTCAATAATAACATAAAGCATGAAATTAATCAACTAAAATATAACCCATTTTACAATCAATATGAAAATTAAAACTAACAATTAACTCTAGTTTTGCATTCATGCATTATAATGAAATTTTCAACTTCTTTACATAATACATTTCATTATAAAAATATATATTTATGATTTTCATATACTAATCATCAACATATTATACATTTAAATAAATACCCTACAAAACATTGTAATTGAATATTTATTTAAATATATAAATATATTCTTATAAAAATATTCTTAATTATCCAAACTAAAACTATATTCACTAATTTTTAAACACAATTTTAAATCTATAAATATATACAATATATATATATTATATATAATATATATTATTAATAATATATATTGCATATAATATATATTACATACAATATATACATATATTATATTATAATTTAAAAACATATAAAATTAAAATTTATAAATTTAAAAAATAAAAGAAACAAGGCAGGGGCGGCCGGTTGCCTTACACAGCCAAACCCCTCCATGGGGGGGGGTGGGCGGTTGTGCAAGTAGCGTCGGCACTGCCTGTGAAGGCAACATTGGGCACTGCCCTCACAAACGACTCCCCTATGGGGAACGGATGTGGGGGGGGTAGCCCCCTATGCCTCCCATATCATTCAACATTATTTTTTTTAAATAAAATTTTCACAAATTAAAAATCCCTGCATCCTTTAAAATTCGCGTACGGATTTCGCAGTCTCATAGAAATTAAAATTTCAAGAACAGTTTCACAATAAAATATATATATTTGTATATGTGTATGTATATATATAATTTATATACATAAATATATACACAATTTAACAATAAATAAAATACTATAATCGGGTAATTATTTTCTACAGGAAATTGAGAGAAATCTAACAATTTAACACAAATTTTGTCAAAGATCTTCAATTTCAACAACAAAGGATTTTCAATTCAAATTACCAAAATCTTTTCTACAAGAAAAGTTTAGCAAAGTTCTTCCAGAGATTTATTTTCCCCAAATTTTAAAACAGAAAACTTCTTTTATAAATCTATGGAGATTTCTTTTGTTTTCTTTTGAAACTTTTCTATTGTTTTCTCTGATTTCACTATAAAGTTTTGTTTTCAACATTTACACAGAGAGGTAACAAATTTTCTACTGAATATTTTAACAAAATTCACCGAGAAGTATAGAAGCTTCAATCACAACAATTTCCTTAGGCAATCTTTTAATTTCACAAATTAACAACACTTCTACAAATTTAATTCTTTATACATGCAATCTTTTCAATACACAATAAACTAAATAAATAGGAAAGAACCTATATTATTGTAGCTTGAAGAATTTGACTTTTGAAGAAAAGCTTTGCCTGCTACATGCAACTTTCAAAGCCCTTTTCAAATCCCCACTTTCCAGAAGAATGCAAATCATTGAACAAATATCCACCCAAGAACTTCTTCCAAAAATTTAAATCAAAACCCCAAATCAAAAATCACAATTTCTTCACCAGAACTCTGTTTTCTTTCTTTTTCCCATGAAGTGCTTTCTTGCCTTCCCAATTCTGGCAATATTCTCTCCGAGAAAATCCTCAACAATAAATTTTTGAATTTAATTCAACTAACACACATGGAAAATCAAGAAAATATCTTCTAACAAACTCACGGATATTTTCTTCTAACAATTAACAAGAATTTAATTTATTTTAAAGAATTTAAAATTTCAAAACTAATTTCATTTTTATTTTAATACATATTTAAAATTTCAATTCACACAAAAGCATTTAATCTATATTTAATCTATTCACTCAATAAAAACAAAATTAATCAATTAATTTATTTATTTAATAAAATAACTTTAATCTCGATGATTAAATTATTTTACCAATAAACTAATTTAATTAAATAAATAAAATATGAAGCTTTTAACTACAAAATTAAAAATTAATTTAAATAAACATTAAATTAAAATAACATTTTAATCTAACACTAAATTCACAAAATAAACCTTATATAACAAATAATCAAAATAGACCAGACGAGACAACTAAAAATACCATACCTAAATTGACGACATACTATGACTAGGTTTGAGACTAGACTAGGAAAAACCTCGTTACTACCTCCCAATCAACATTATCATTGAGTCTGGACACGCTCCGACCTATGAAACCAGGTGGAGTTGGTGTCATGTACTTGCAATCCTGCAATCAAACATATAACATACATATATATAATCCATGATTCAAACACACCGTGAGGAGAAAATCACGGAAATCATAGGGAACTCGCAAGTGAGTGATGCAACTCCATTCTCCTCACCAATACAATATCACATCAAACTGACAAAATAAATAACAATTAATCTACCATGAACATATATATAGCAATAACATCTCAGTAAACATCTATGCTAACATAAAGCATGTCATAAATAATTACCACCATACAATGTATCATCTCATCACAAAATAAATCCACCATTGCTCTAATGTCGGCTATCAATACATCCAAACAAAGTACCAAGGTCTATTAAAGTGAAACACATATTGTCAGAAACATAAGAAAAATGGAGGGGTACTACATTCAAGGTTCTGGAAATGAATGAACAATGGCTACACACTCATAACAACAAGTTAAAACTCACTTCAATCACCAAGTCTGACATCGTTATGGTGCTTGGAATCTTAAACTATCAAATATTCAAAAGAAGTAGCAAAAGAGGAAAGGGTTGAGAGAAGTTCCTAAGTTTTTACTTGACTACTTAAGAGAAACCTACAACTAAAAAAAACTAATGCAATCTTCAAAGGCTCATTGCATAATTTCATACTGTGTTATTCACCCATTCAGCTTGAACAAATAGTTGAACTAAGGTGCAACATAAAAGAGAAGCTCAAACTAGCTTTACAAAATGATTCATCAACAAACCACAAAAAGCATGAGCTAGAATTGCATCCAATACTGTAACAACTATTAGGGTTAGAAAGTAGATATCTAATAGTTAAATGCAGATTTGATCAATAAAACAGAGAAATAAAATACACAAAAAATTATAGTAGAAACAAGACAACACAGAGAATTTAATGTGGCTCACCCAATCCGGGCTACACCCACAAAACTATAGCCATCCAATGATTTTATTATCCAATGCAAAACTTATTACAATCTCACAAATAATTGCCTTTTTTCATCATACTGTAACTCCCATCCCAACCCCTTATAACAAGTTTTTAGAAGCTTCCAGAATTAGGGTTTTACAAAGTCAATTTTTATTTTGTCGGTGATGAAGCAAAAAAGTGAAAAAAATAATCTTGAGGGTTGCCACCCCCAAACCCCTGCCTAGGGCCCAACTCAGCCCCAGACCCCGATAAGGATACATGAAGAGTGTACAGTATAGCATGATCAGTCACCACATACCAACAATCTCCCACTTGGAGACTAGTCAGGCTCCACACCAATACAATCTCCCACTTGGAGATTGATCCTAGATGACACTACTGCACTTACAACTCCCACTAGAAATAAGCACCTTGGACCCTATTGCTCTGTTATACTTGAATTCAACTTTGAAGGACAACCGAAGCTGAAGAGGAGCTCAGCTTCTCCCTTCTCACTACCTTTGTAAACATATCCATTGGATTGGCATCTATATGTATCTTTTCTAGCTTGACCTATCCATCATCCAACACTGACCGAATGAAATGATATCTCAACTGTATATGTTTTGTTTCAAAGTGCAAGGCAGAATTCTTTGCAAGATGTATAGAACTCTAGTTATCTGTAAACAAATAATTTTGATTCTATTGTTTTCCCAACTCTTCCATGAAAATTTGTAGCCATATCATCTCTTTTGTTTCCTTTGTTGCAGCAACATGCGCTGCCTCTGTGGTTGATAAAGCAACCACCTTTAGCAAACAAGAAATCCAACTCACTATTGTCGCACCAATTGTAAATGTATAACATGTGGTACTCCACCTAGTATCTACATCCCCTACCAAATCTGAGTCAACATAGCATTTTAAATCAGTATTAGAGCCCCCAAAACATAAACATTTATTGGATGGCCTCTCAAGTACCTAAGAATCCATTTTACTGCATTTCAATGCTCAACACTAGGATGACTCATATACCTACTAACAACTCCTATAGCATGTGCAATATTTGGTCTTGTGCATACCATGGCGTACGTTAAACTACCTCCAGCTAAAGCATATGGTACCTTGGACATTTTTTCTTCCTCCTCTTGTGTCTTTGGACACTTATCCTTAGTCAATTTAACATGACTGGGAAAAGGTGTGCTAACAAATTTTTCATTTTCCATATGAAATATTTGCAACACCTTCTCAACATAATTAGCCTGAGATAAAAATATTTTTTTATTTTTCCTATCTCTTGTAATCTTCATACTAAGGATTTTCTTTGTTGCCCCCAAATCCTTCATAGCAAATGAATTTTCTAACCGATGTTTTAACTCCCTTATGTGATCTCTGTTAGACCCCACTACAAGCATAATTTCAATATATAAACATAAGATAGTGTAGCTATCAACATCTAACCTCTTAAAACTACTGACTATAGCCTTGCTCAACCATAAAACTATCAAATTTAATATACCATTGCTGAGGTGCTTACTTCAAGCCATATAGACTTTTCTTCAATCTGTACACAATTTTCTCATTACCTTTGACCTCAAATCCTTGTGGATGTTCCATATATATTTCCTCTTCCAAATCACCATGGAGAAATGTTGTTTTAACATCAAGTTGTTTTAAATGCAAATCTTCAGCAGCCACAATACTTAAAACAGTACGAATAGAAGTCATTTTAATAAATGGAGAAAATATTTCATCAAAATCAATATCTGTGCAAATCCCTTTACAACTAATCTGGCTTTAAATATTTTCTTACTTCCATCCTCCTCTTTCAACCTATAAACCCATTTGTTTGGTAAAGCATTTTTACCTGCAGGCAACTTGCATAATTCCCAAGTCTGATTTTTCAGCAAGGAGTCCATTTCTTCTTCCATTCCATGCTCCCACTAAACCTTGGTATCCACCTGCTTAGCTTCATCATAACATCCAGTTCACCAACATTAGTTAATAAAATAGAATACAAAGAGGGAGAAAATCTTTCTGGAGGTCTACTTATCCTTGGAGATCGTCTAACATTCACTGGAGCTTGTGATAGTTGTTGTTGTTTTTATTGTGGAGCATGAGGAACCACTAGAATATCACTATTTGGTTTATCATCCAGCACTACATAATCATTTTATTTCTTCTCATATTGCTGAAACTGATCTTTGTACAACACTTTCTCATTGAATATGACATCCCTGCTTCTCACAATTTTTTTATTTTTAAAATCCCAAAGCCTATAACCAAATTCATCAATACCATATCCAACAAATATACATTTCTTTGATTTTGCATCAAGCTTGGTTCTATTTTCAGAATCTACATTTGTAAATGCTTCACAATCGAAGGTTTGAGAAAAGAATAACTCACCTTCTTACATTTCCATGCAATCTCATAGTTCGTACATGCTCCATTATTATTTTGTTCATGCACTTAGCCACTCAATTTTCCTATGGAGTCTTTGGAACCATTTTCTACCTACGAATAACATTAAAGGAATAATAGTCTTCAAAATATTTGCTACAATACTCACCACCATTATTAGATCTAAGACATTTTAACTTTTTACATGTCTTATTCTCTTGACCAATCTTCTCCATTTCTTAAAAGTTTCAAATGCATTAGATTTCTGCCTAAGGAAATAAATCCATACCTTCCTTGTTGTATCATCAATAAAAGTGACATAGTATCAAAAGCCACCGAGAGAAGATACTTGAGCTATTCCCCATACATCTGTATGCACAAACTCCAATTTCTCATCTTTCCTTTGCTTCCCATCCTTGAGAAAACTAACTCTCTTTTGTTTTCCATACACACAACTTTCAAAGAAATCAATATTAACATGTATTTCAGACCTGGTAAAACATTCTTTGAATGAAGTACTTTCATACCTTTTTCACTCATATGTCCAAGTCTATTATGCCATACTGTTGATTCAGAATCCATAGCAACTATCTGATTTTATGCCCGCTGAACTATAGTTACTCTTCTTGAACATTGATTTTTATTTGCAATATAGGTAAAGTAGAAGGAACAGTATGACCTGTACAAAGAGATAAGGTGCCTACTTTCACACCTTTTTCTACCACTAAGGCACCTTTTGTAACCTTCCAATTTTTATCACTAAATGTAACAACACAATCTTCATCATCTAGTTTCCCTACTGAAATTAAATTTCTTTTCAACTTTGGAACGTGTCTTACCTCATGTAGTAGCCAATGATTCCCATTCTGCAAATTAATCTTGATTCTTCCATTTCCAAAAATCTGACAAGGTTGGTTATCTCCCAAATAAACCAGCCTAAAATCCCCTTGGACATAATCAAGAAAATAACTTCTATGAGGCATAGCATGAAATGAAACCCTTAAATCTAATACCCAAGAATCATTAGCATTACCAAGGGAAAGAATCAAAGCATCTTCATAAACTTTATTACTTACCACATTTGCCTCTTTATTGCCTTCCTTTTTGTCTCCTTTATTTTTTTGAGACCAACAATCTTTCTTTAAACGACCTGGCTTACCACAGTACCAACAATCCCTCTTGTCTCTAGATTGGGACCTTTTTCCATTGATTTTCCTCATGACTTCTCATCACTTCCAGAATTGTTTCCTCTCTCCTTTGCTCTACCCCTACCTTTTGCATTCAAAACACTACCTGATGTGGATGTTCCACCTAAGCTTTTCGTATGAATTTTCTCACTCAAAATAACACCAATAACATTATCAAATTTCAATGTATTCAAACTAGAAACAAAATTGCTAACAACCATTACCAAGCTATTCCAGCTTTCTGGCAAAGAACACAAAATCAAAAGAGCCCTAACTTCATCAAAGTTTACATTTACAAAACTTAATTGACTGGTAACCATATTAAACTCATTTAAATGTTCAGTAACTCACCCACCTTCTACCATTTTCATATTAATTAAACACTTCATAAGAAATACCTTATTCTAAGTGGAAGGATTTTCATATAACTTTGTCAAGGTTTCCATCAACTCTTGAGTCATCTTTGTTGTTGTAATATTGAATGCCGCCAATTATTCCCGGCATAAACGAATGGCTCCCAGTGCCTTTATGTCTAGAAGATTTCATTCCTCATCACTCATTGTTTCCAGTTTCTTGGTCATTTCTTCCAACTGCCTCCATGATCATGATGGGATAATCGGCTAAATCTGCGTGTTCCATGGCTAATGGTTAGCCATTGAGACTTATCTGCCTTCCAATTGCCATGTCCATGGTGATTCCATGGTGGGATGGCTAAAACAATGCTCATTGCCATGATTTGGGATTCAGTAGATGTCTAATGGTTAAATCTGGTTAGAAATGAAATAAAACCACTAAAAGTGTGACAGAGACCAATGGTTCCTTGATCCAGTTCATCCTGGGCAATGGCCATCAATGATTTTATCTGAATTCAAAACTTATTAAAATGGTAGAATAATTTCATTCAAATCATCATGGCTCCATCTGATCCTTGAGGCTTCGAATTAGGGTTTTCTTGAGTTGAGTTCTTGTCAATGTGGTGAAATAATGAGGGTTGCCGCCCTCAAACGCCTAGCCCTAGACCCTGGCAAGGATACATGAAGAGTGTACAGTATAGCGTGATCAATTGCCACATACCAACAATCTCTCACTTGGAGACTGGTCAGACTCCACACCAACACAATAGAAACCATCATTAAAGAAATTCAAGAAACTAACAAATTAAAATGAACATGGACACTAAATCATGCATGCATAATGAGAAAACTCAAAGAAAACACCCAACTTCAATGCAATGCTCCCTTTTATTGCTACAAAATTCCTCTTACAACAATTCACCACCCCCTACAAATGAGGAGCAAGACTCTATTTATAGTTTTCTAAAAGCAAAATGAATGGCCAAGATTAATTCACAATGAATGGCCTAGATTCAATACAGCTTAGGGTTTCACCTACCCCCAATATATCACAGTATAAAATAGACTATTTTGTCTTTTCTCTATTTTTTCCTCTAGTCTATTTTGTCTTATAGCTACAGTAGTTGGGAATTGTTGAAGTCTACCTTCAATTGATCATGTATTTAAAGCATCTTTTTAGTGAATCAAGTGGGTCCTAGTACAGATTTGTGTCACTGAGAAGCAGATATGTTGCTCCTAATCCTGGTGGACAGCTCTTTACCATCATCATCATTTGGTGGCAAATAAAACAACTCCCTCTTGCTCCTCATCCCGATGGATAGCTCTTTGATTCTTCGACACTGACTTCTATGGCATGTTAATTGGTTCCCATTTAATAGTGTGCCATAGAAAAATCGCCCCTTGTCATTTTCATGGTCTTTTAGCCCCTTCCTCATGATTCTTGGTCCATTTTTCTCTTATTTAATGTTACAATGTGGCTTGAACATTCACATTAGGTCCTTAAAATTCAAATTAGGGCATCTTGTGAAGGTGTTGTGAAGTGTTGTAAAAAATTTATACACTTTTCTAGACTCTAATAATTATAATTCACCTAAAAATCATCTTTTCATCACTTATCAAGTCCTATTTTGAAGTGTTGTAAAGTCTTGTAACAATATTTCATGTTTTTCTAGGCTTGTTTTCACTATTTACACCTTTCTTATGCTTTATTTGACCCCTTTATGCCCTTATAAGGCTTAATTAAGTATATTTTTTAATGTAAACCCAAAAAATAACATTAAATATGACTTAATTCCTGAAACCCACTTTCAAGTCCAAGGTGGGACCCATTCGCCATGGGTGGCGAACGAGTCCCTCTTAGCTCCAAATTCAAAATATTTCAAATTTTCTTTTGGGTTTTTATTCAAAACTACTTGATGTCAGCCTGCGATGAGGTATCAATTGGTTACTAAGGCACAATTGTGTATAAATAAGTGTTTTTACATCCATTTTAACCCCCATTCATTAATTTCTCTAATTCACTCATTCACTCATCCATTCAAGCACTTTGCATCATTCAATCAAGCATTAATCAAGTATCTTGGAGTAGCCATTGACATATCTTCAGATTTTCTTCAACAAGGGTTTGGTAAGTTAATAGCATTTATATGTTAATTCTTTATCATTCTCTTACATTTCATTATTTCATTAAGGGTTTGATTACCAAAGTGGGATTTGACAAAGGAAAATCCCTATAACCTAACCCTTAACCATTTTTCCCCTTTTGTATCTGTGTTTACAAACTTGTGTATGCAGATTTAACAAGCATTTACGTGTTGACAAGTGGTCAACAAGTCAACAAGGTGCTTCAAGTCAAATCAACCCTATTTAAAGTTTGGAGAAGATATTTTGTTCATTTTTTACAAAATTATCTTCGTCAACCCGACAAGCAGACAACCTCAAATCTAGTGTTGCAGAATTGTCCCCTAATTTCACAAAATTTTGGGAGAGGATTGATTCGCCATCAATGAAGAATGAGTCCCACCTTAAGGCTAGAAATCTAGATTTTGTTAGATTTTGGATCCCAACACTCAGAAACCAATTTTCAACAGTTTTCATCAGAAGCATGACTGATTCACCATCAGTCACAAATGAGTCCCACTATGATTTTCAGTGATCTTTGTCAACATTCAGAATATTCCAGAATCTTCATTAGCCCTCTAGGTGCACTCTAAATCAACCTTCATCTTTTATGTTTTTCATTTTCTCATACTTAGTTCATGTTTGCATATCTCATTATGTTTTCAAACATTGCATAAATCTTAGGTTTTGCATTCATAATCAATTATTTACTTAATTTAATTACACTTAGATCATTCCATTTAGCCTAAATAGCATAATACATTGCATAATTTGAGTGAGCCTACCTAGACTTTTGAGTGGGGTTTATCTCTCTCCTTTAGGTGAAACATCCTAAGAGTGCAAGAGTAGCCTATAAGCCCTACCCAAAAATCTACAGTTCAAATAAAAAATGTGCTTTATGTTAATACTAGCTCACTTCCCCCCACAAGAATCTCCTTCATTGCAACCTAAAACACATATACAATAATTAATCTCAATCATAGGAGATTATTAATTTTCCCACATTCATATCTATGGACCCACACATCCCATAAAATATTACTTGATACCTACATCATAGGAGCTTGAATAACACATTATCGTGAATAAAATAAAAGAAGATTGTGAAACCTTGAATCATACCAATTAGTTCCTATTTTAAATACTCCCTTGTGGAGATGCAGTATTACAAAGTCATATCACTTGAAATTAAACAAAGCACCTCTCAATAAAGCATCCAAGCATGACTTACAATTACCTTAGGTACCAATCAATCGTGCATCTCATTGACCACATACACCTGCATCAATGTG
>VDFB02010512.1:0-53687 GCA_007258455.2 Sequoia sempervirens
AAAGAAAAAGTAGAGATATTTTTCCAAAACCTCCTGGGCCCATTGAAATATAATTTGCAAGTTCATTGTTGCACCACTTTCATAGACCTAGTTAAAATAGGATTTCAACTTGAAAAGGCCCTTATTGCTAAAGGATAACTCAAATATGGTAACAAGAACATGAACGAAAACCTACTTTCTGATAAAAATAAATATTAGGTCAAGAATAAACGCATCACTAATGATAGCATTGTTGACGCTAAGGCAATAAACACAATAGGTCCTATACTCACTCTCAAAGGAGCTCAACCATAAAATGCACCATTAATGACCCTGACACCTATTGCAAATTCCATCCAAAATAATCAAAACAATCCAAACAATCAAGGCCAAGGGAAACCATGTCAAACCAGGGAATTTCCAAAGAGACATACATACATTGCCTTGGGTGAACCAATTGTAGAGGTCCTTAAGAAGCTTCTCCAAAATGGTGTCATCACATTATAGGACCCCAGGCCATATGACCCAGGACAATTCAAGCCATCTTGGTGGGATGACAACACTTTGTGTGATTACCACCATGCTAAAGGGCATAAAACCTCCTCTTGTTGACAATTAAGAAATCTTGTACAATATCTCATTGGAAATCACACCATTCAATTAGGAGGGCAACAATTTGCTTCAAACGTGGACCATACAATTAATTAAAACCCACTACAGGACCATGGTTCAAGTAATCCCTCTACATCAAGTCCAAAAACTAGTAATGACTGAGCCAATTACACTTGCACTACCTTTGTGTATTCTAGTGGACCTATTATTAATCATCTCCAAGCTTCTGACGAATATATCAATACAATTACCATAAAGAAAACACCTGAGTGTAATGTCACTACCCATGGAGGCAAGGTCACCATAGCTAGTCCTCATCTTCCTAGATAGCCAAAGATCACAATGCATGTTCCATCAGCCAAACAGTCACAATCAGGCCCATCCACCAAACAATCACAACCTAAGGGATAGCTCAATCTCATTGACCAATTAGGAAAAACACCTGCTCAAATCCCTATACTTGAACTGCTATGCATTTCTCCTACACACAAGGCCATACCTGAAAAAACTTTACAAAAGTATTCCATCTCTCATGACATTGATGTCAACAAATTTGAATCCATGATGGGATACCTAACCACTCCCCATCACATAACATTTTCAGACCAAGACTATTCATCACTAAAACCCTCTCACAATGATGCACTACATATTGATTTATTTATCCATAAACATAAGGTCAAACGAGTCTTAGTTGATGGCAGAGTAGGATTGAACATATGCTCCCTAAGACTAGTTAAATCTCTAGGCTTCTTTGATTCTTGTGTAGATGCTACCAAGAGCATTGTTATAAAGGCGTATGATGATGAGGAATGCTCCTCTCGAGGTATTATCACACTTCCTATCCAATTTGGGCCAGTCATTGTGGATACAACATGTCAAGTCCTGAATCTTGAGCTACCATATAACATCTTGCTTGGTTGACCTTGGATCCACACCTTAAAATTTGTTCTATCCACTTACCATCAATGATTGAAATTTCCTTTTGACGACACCGAAATCACCATACATGGAGACCCCAATCCTTTCCAGTATTGCACCAATCTAAGGGGTATTTTAGAGCATCAAGTGCCAATTAGCTGATAAGCTTCGACATCCTCTTCTTCCAAATACATCGTTCCATCCACACCTATCAAATCATCCACATCCACTCCTTCATCTTCCATGACACCATCTCCCTCTATCCCAAAGGCTAATCCTAATATCAAGATCTAGGACCATGGTTGTGGAGAATATAAATTGAATATGACCTACTACATCACTAAAATACCCAAGTCTCTAAAGGCTTAAGGCCAACCTTGTTTCATAATAGAGCCTAAAGATATTTTTAAAGTTCCTCCAACACGGATTTTAATGAAATGGGGAGGCATGAACAAAGAAGACATTGAAGACATATCAACTTGGATTTACAAGGAATCAAAAGACTGATCCCCATTACCAGTCCAAATATATGGAAAAGGCTATGACTTGGTGAAGGTACAAGGCTATGATGGAACTAGTGGCCTTGGTAAAAATAAAACCAGAATGCAAGAACCTATAATGCCTTGTCGAAGACCAAATATTTTTGGGTTAGGGTTTGGGCTACCCAAAATTGATGATCAATGTACTAATGTACTTTCAACTGAAAGTGTGAATGTTTCTAAAAAATTTGAGACTATCAAAGATTCCCCTACCAAAACTAACATGAATGGGAATTTGGTTCCCAATGATCCCTGAGTGATTACTACCTTGATGAAATGATTTTGGAACCTAGTGAAATTTCCTTTGATGAACAATTTAGATAGATGTTCAAATTAAACCTTCCTAAAGACACTCCCAAAGTCCCATTGAAAAGAGAAGAATGGGTAGTACTCTTTTGGCCTCGCAATGCTGATAAACCTGCACTATCATTTGACTGTCATTTTGACACACTTATCTGGCCATTTGTATCTAATGACCATCATTTGGATTCATTTGACTCACCACATCACACTACCGATCATGATTCCAATCCATTTGTCCCCCATTTTTCCAATGAGTTTAACTTGTTTGAGTCAAGTGTAGAAGAATACTAGATAGAATTCGAATGGGAGATGGAAGGCGACAATTTCATCTTCACCCTTTCCAAATCTGTCTGCATGCTTTTCTCATCATCCCCACCATTTTCCAACATTGATGATGGTATCTCGCTCATCTACCCACATCTAATTGATTGGGATCAATAAGGCCCACTAGTTATGGACATATTTCAAAATGATGAAGTTATTGCAGAATTCATGGGACACTACAAGGGCATACCAATTGGGGACCACAAGTCTAGATTTTCCATAGACCTTGATTGTGTAGCATAATTTGGGGAGACTATAAAATCCTCCAGTAAGAAAAAAAAAGTAAAAATAAAACAAAAAAAGACACGTCTTTAGGTGAAAACTGAAAGGCACCTTCTGACAATACAAAAGTAAAAAAAAAGGATGTTTATGAGGGTGAAAACCTCTTCAAGGTGCCCAAGAATGGAGGATTGAACTTTCTCCACATGAGATAGGAAAAAATAGAAATTCTCATTGACCACACCATGGAAGTTAACATAGCCACAATAGAAGATCAGAAAATCATTCTCTTTGTAGCATCTTTGATAGAGGAAGAGAAACCTGAATTTCAAAAAATATTTTCAGAGTTCATAAGACTAAGTTTGCATGGTCCTATGCCGATATGCCTAGGTTGGATCAAAAATTTGTCTTACACCATTTACCCTTACTTCATGATGCCAAGGCAGTAAAATAGAAGTTATGAAAGATGCATCCACAAATCGCCTTGTTAGTCAAAGCAGAGCTCAAGAAATTGCTAGATGCAAGATTCATAAGATCAATAGATTACACTGAATGGAATTCCAATCTTGTACTTGTCACTAATCCAAATGGTCAGATACACATCAATACAAACTTTTGTGACTTGAACAAAGCATGTCCAAGGGATGACTTTCCATTACCCAACATAGACATGATAGTTGACCTTATAGCAAGATATGAGATGTTATCCCTCATGGATGGTTTCTTAGGTTATTATCAGATTTGGATTTCCCCTGAAGATCAACATAAAATAACATTTACATGTCCTTGGGGTACATATTGTTGGAACTTCATTCCTTTTGGTCTCAAGAATGTAGGTTCCACATATCAACAAGCTATGGTGACAATCTTTCATGACCTCATGCATACCATAATGGAAGACTATGTGGATGACCTTTTGGAAAAGTATTTAATACACAAGGACCACCTTAATGTGCTAGAAAAATTTTCAAAAAGAGGTCTGCTTGAATCCTAAGAAGTGTCTTTGGTGTGACATCAGGAAAACTTTTGGGATATACAGTTTGTTCTAGAGGCATTGAAGTTGGTCCTGCTTAAGCAAAAGCCATATTAGACATGCCTCCACCAAAAGGAATAAGTGAGCTGAGCATGTTGCAAGGTATACTACATTCTATCCAATGCTTCATTGCACAACTAGTAGATAGGTGCCAACCATTTCAATATCTCCTGCACAAAGGAATCCCCTTTGTGTGGGCTAATAAATGTCAAGAGGCCTTCCAACAAATAAAGGACAATCTATTGTCACCACCTTTCTTAATACCATCTATTGAAGGAAAACATTTGATTCTATATGTTTCTACAACTTTAGCATTTGGGGTATTGCTTTCAAAAAATGATCATGATGAGAAGGAAAGGGCCATATACTATATCAATCGCACATTGCTTGGGTATGAACTCAACTATACACCTATTGAATGCGTTTGTCTTGTAGTTGTCCTCACCATCCAAAAGTTAAGACATTACATGTTGAATCACAAGACACATCTAGTGGCAAAGATTGATCCCTTGAAGTATTTCCTAAGATGCACAACATTGACATGTCGCATGGAAAAGTGGGTTATGATATTGAGTGAGTATGACATACAGTATGTGGAACGAAAGGCCATCAAAGGACAAGTAATAGTAGATCAACTCACAAATGCACCTATACAAGGAAATCATCCACTAGCAGCAGAATTCACTAATGAGTCCATATTTCACATAGAGCCTAAATCACCTTGGAAACTTTATTTTGACTAGTCTCATACTAGTCATGGCTCAGGAGCAGGTATACTATTTATCACACCCCAAAGAGACTTCATCCCTAAGTCATTTCACATTGCTTTTACATGTACAAATAATGTTGTAGAATATGAGGTATTTTTCACAAGACTTTGAATGGCCATAAAATGGAAAATAAAAACACTTTTGGTCTTTGGGGATTCTCAGTTGGTCATAAATCAAGTCAATGACAAATATAATACCAAGGATGAAAAGTTAATGCCTTACAAATGAATGGTTGAAAAATTTTAGTCATATTTCCACATGACTTATTTTGAATAGGTTCCTAGGGCATAAAACAAGGCAACAAACGCAATGGCTACAATTGGATCTCTCCTAGACATTCCTAACAATGTGCCACAATTCAAGTTCTTGGTGGAATAACTCTTGGTTCCTGCATATGACATTCCTGACTCAGAAATGGTTTGCGAGCTTGTTGGTCCCAAATCACCATAGTATCAAGACATCTATGACTATATCTATTCCCAGACCCTCCCCCCAAACCTATCTAATAACCAATGAAAATCATTTATTCACAAAGCCGCCCAATACACCATCATCAATGACAACTTATATTGTCGCAACTTTGACAATACCCTTCTTTGATGTCTCAACTCTGATGAATCATGATCAACCTTACGTGAGGTACATGAGGGTATACGTTGATCCCATTCAAGTGGTCCTACCTTAGCTAAGAAGATCATGAGGCTTGGGTATTACTAGCTGACAATGGAGAAAGATGCACTTGAGTTTTTCAGAACATGTCACCAATGTCAAATACATAGTGATTTGATTCATGCACTAGCATAGGAACTTCGGCTGATTACTTCTCCTTGGCCCTTTGCAAAATGGGTACTTGACCTCATAGGAAAAATTCATCCTACCTCTTCCAATGGCCATAAATTCATTATCACCACCACTAAGTACTTCACTAAGTGGATCAAATCCATCCCTCTCATGTAGATAACCAACAAGCAAATTTCAAAATTCATTCTCAACTACATCATCTGTCAGTATGGCATCCCACAGTCCATCATCATAGACAACAATTGTCCCTTCAAAAATCAAGATGTATGTGAGCTTTGTGAATGCTTCCACATCCAACAACATTTCTCCATGTCATACTAATCACAAGGAAATGGTCAAGATAAGGTGTTTAATAAGACATTTGTCAAAATTCTTAAGAAGACTATCAATGTCACTGGTCATGACTGGAACATACAACTTAATCCTACTCTATGGGATTACTGTACTAGCATCTACATGCCTACAAGTGCCACCCCATTTCCCTTGGTCTTTGGAACTTAAGCCATATTTCCCATCGAGGTTGAAATTCTATCTTTACGAGTCTCCCTGAAGGGTTTGATCGATGATGAAGAGTATAGACAATCATGATTGCATTAACTGGAAATGTTAGAGGAATGCAAAATAAATTCCTTAAAACATTTACAGGAATATCAAAATCACCTCTACCACAGTTATAACAAGTGAGTTATGGTTCAAAAGTTTGACATTAGTGACTTGGTTCTAATTCAAAATCCTAAGAATCGGTCTGACAGAGAGAAACTCAGAAAGTTTGAACCTAATTTCTTGGGTCCTTACATCATCTCGGCCTCATTTGATTCTAGAGTATACTAGTTAGCCACTCCAGATGGCGAACAATTGACATAACCCATCAATAATTTGCATCTCCAAAACTTCTATGCATAGTATCATAGACCTTGGTTGAAAACCATAAAAATACAAAAAAAATTGAGAAATATAAAAAATTCATCACCTTGGTGAAAACCTGGCAAAAAGGCATCTTAGTGACACCAAAAAAATGGAAAAATGAAAAAATGAAAAAAATAGTAAAGAGAAATAATTTGTCCAAAATTGAAAACCTAGTAAATAGGTGCTTTGGATAAGTACCATGGTGAAAACCTTGAAAACAGGAACCATGTGTAGTTAATCTTTGCTTTTCCATTTATTGTCACTCTATCTACCTTAGCTCATAATAAATGCCCACTTTTCTGACACCATCATGATATCCTATCACAAAACCCTTCCATTTCTTTCCATGGCTGAAAATGGTTGACATCAGGTTTGGCATATCATCTGTTTGTTGCCTCAAGCATGTCCTTTTGCACATCCTTTGAACTTGGCTAGTCTTGGACCTAACTAGGGGAAATCCTTTATCACGTGAATATAGTGGGTATCACACATGGTCCTGTCAATCAAAAAAATATTGAAAAAAGACAAAAAAAAACATAAAAAGTCCTAAAAAAGACAAAAAAATCACAACATGCGGCAAAACAAGTACCATGTGTGAGTGGGTCTTTGTTACCATCTCTCTTGTCACTCTATCTACCTTAGTTCATAATAAACACCCACTTTTCTGACACCATCATGATATCCTATCACAAAACTCTTCTATTTCCTTCCATGGTTGACAATTGTTGACATCAGGTATGGCATACCGTCCATCTATCCCCTCAAGTACGTCTGTTTGCACATCCTTTGAACTTGGCTAGTCATGGACCTGACTGGGGGGAATCCTTGATCGCATGATTGTAGTGGGTATCATACATGGTCCTATCAATCGAAAAAAGTCTGAAAAAAAGACAAAAAAAAAATCATAAAAGGATCTAAAAAAAGACAAAAAAATCATAAAAGCCTAAAAATACAAAAAAAATCACAACATTCAAAAACACAAAAAAATTAAAACATTTAAAAAATCCAAAAAAATAAAACATTTCAAAAATCCAAAAAAATCAACATATGTCAAAAACACAAAAACATCCAAATAACACTTGAAAATCCTAAAAACTGAGTCATAAGTTGTCGAGTTAGTCATGTCTATCAATCCATATCATTGTCAAATTACGTTGTCTCTGTGCATTTTCTATGTAGGCATGACTTATCTTTGGGCTCGAGAGGCATTAGGTTAGTCCTTCTAGGTTTGCCAAAATAAAATCATGACTCAATCTTTGATCAATCAAGACAAAGTCATTGGTCATTTTGAACTACAAGATCTCTGAGTGTATGAAAATCCTAAAAACTGAGTCATAAGTTGTCGAGTTAGTCATGTCTATCAATCCATATCATTGTCAAATTACGTTGTCTCTGTGCATTTTCTATGTAGGCATGACTTATCTTTGGGCTCGAGAGGCATTAGGTTAGTCCTTCTAGGTTTGCCAAAATAAAATCATGACTCAATCTTTGATCAATCAAGACAAAGTCATTGGTCATTTTGAACTACAAGATCTCTGAGTGTATGATGTAGGTAAGACCATCAATTGATGAGCCCCCAAGGCCACACCAGGTTAGTCCATTAGGGTTCATGACACTACACTAGCACACACGTCAAATGTCTTCAAGTCAAACAAATTGTTCTAAAATAGACAACTCCTGAAACAAACTTTGGTAATCATTTAATCAGCATGTCAATTACATTAGCATGTTGACACAGACATGCAGTGAATTCAATCATCTAATCAACTTTGGTCAAACTTAGTCAAAACTAGTCAAATTGTCAACTCTCAGTTATTCTTCATATGTGTCCTTCTGAAGAACAACCCCTGTCATTTATTTATACCTTAGGATGTGCACTTCCTAGGCATTGTCACCATTAATTGACATTTTGAGGGATTCTCTTGACATTTGAGGATTGATCCTCTTGAAATAGACATCATTTAGGATGTGTCCTTCCTAAATTTGGCATTACCTAGCATTCATCACCTAGACATCATCAAATTTGGCATCTTGGCATCAAAACACTTAAAAAACACTATCTTGTCATTTTTTCATTTGATTTTTTATCATGCTACTAGTCCCTCGAGGATGTCCTAACAACAAGATTTAGAGTAGTGACATATCATGATGATTGTCTTGTCTTTTCTTTTTCAAATAGTCATGTTACTAATTCCTCAAGGATGTCCTAGCAACATGATTTAGAGGAACAACATCGTTTCATGGCTTGTCTTTCTTGTATTTCTTGTTTGTGGTTGGTTGTGACAAAAATATTGGGGCAACTTAGCCCTTGGTATGAGTTATGATCATCCTTGTCTACAACAACTTATCTCATGTGATGGTACAAACTTGCACACCATTGATATATGTTATATCATGGTGTGTTTGCCATTACAATAATCCTCCCAATGATGATTAAGAGAAACAATTATTAGTTCTTTGGAAATATGTTGAAGGATTTTGTCTCTACACTAACATCCATCTCCTTTTGTCTTGTCGTTTCTCCTTTTCCATCTCTTGATGATATCCTATGACATAAAAAAATATAATTGCATACATAATCATATAGATATTGCATTAGTTCACACACATTTACAAACATCCATTCACTTAGTTACATTACACATTAAAATATTCATTAAGGCATACAATAAATAAACATCCATTCACATATTTCCATTTGTACCACTAGCAAGTTACATCAGTTACATTCATTTTCATTCACATAACATATAAGTGCATTTAACATGTCCATACATCATCCATACACATCATAACATATGACATCACTTGTCACATTATCCATACATATATAGTCATACATTTATGCATCTACAATCATAAACATGGCATTCATTAGAATCAAAACATTATGCATCCATATAGAAGATCATTATCATCATCATCTGACCATCATACATAACATAATATCATCATGGCATATAATCATAAATAACCATCATAAAAAAATGTATCATCATAAATGCATATATCATCAAAATAATGAAATCATAATGCATCATCACATAGTGCATAACATATAGGTTGCACCAAAACTGCATCATTTATAATCTCAAAAAATCATGTCATAGGATAGAACCACGAGATATCCCAAAAATAAATCTCATAGGCTCGATGGTCAAAGTATAAATGCTATAGCATAATGTCTCAAACATAATAACAAGATAACAATAAACAAGGCCATAGGCAGTGCTCTTCTCATCCCCTTGAGGAGAAGACCAAGGTGATTGATGCTCTGTAATGGGAACTGATGGAATCATGGACACAAGAAGCAAAGTCTATGAAGCTAATGAATCTATGATTGGTGGTTGACTATGCTCTAATCTGTGCCCTAAAGTGGATGACCCATGGTTGTGACTAGACCTGTGACCCAAAGAGTTCCTATGATGGTGTGACCTATGCCTTGAGGAATGACTTGAGAAGGTGGACCCACCCACACTGCTCTAGCTCTGGCTACTATGGCTCTTGCTACTGCTACTTGAACCACTACCTATCCTATTTTGTGATCGGGATAACCTAGGTTCCCACCACCCTACAAGAACTGCTTTCTCATATAGCATTCAATATTTGTCCGACTAGTACTGACCCTGGGTAAATCCTTGGCTATGCCCCCAACTAGTCTAGCACATAACTCTGCAAACTCCACACACCAGCTCTATGCCTCTTGTTGTTGAATCTCAGCTGAATCCTGCTCTACTCGTGTCACCTCTAACTCTATTTGCAAGCTCTTGATCTGCGTTGAGGCATCATCTAATCTCCTCTAGATTTCTACTATTCTCTGATCAATGGTGGCATCATGTGGCAAAGGTGGTCCTCTAGATATATCCTCGTCTCCATCCACCATGTGCTCTTGCAACTATCTCTCTGGCTCATCCATATTGTCCTCACCACCAATGTCTAGCTCCTCATCATTTCCTCCAATCTCCTCCTCACCCTCACCTACCTCCTCCCCTCCACCAACATCCAAGGTCTCCTCCTACATAGCCTCTGCCTCTAGCTACTCCTCCTCCTGCCTAACCTCAGCCTCCAGATGCTCCTCCTCCTGTCTGACTCCCTCATAACTCTCCTCCTCCTTTGCTACCTCAGGGATTGCATCAAGGGGTACCCTCTCAACATGCTATCATACCCTCCTACCCTGCCTCCCGTTGTCTCCTCCTCCCCTACTCCTACCACCCCTACCATCTCCTTCTTCACCTCCATCACCTCCTCCTCCCCCATCTCCTCTATCGCCTCGATCACCTCCTCCTCTCCCATCTACTCCACCCCTCCCCCCCATCTCTGCCACCATATATCAAACTCTACTATCATACCGAAATCTTCTAGACCCCCACTCCATGCCAACTGTTGTGCCACCAAGACATTAATGTGTTGCTTTGCCAGGGGCACTAATATAGATGGTCCCCATATGGTCTCCTAGGACAATCTCGCATACTCCATTGTCCCCACTGACACATCCTGATACTCGCCAAATTGATGCATCACCCATTGGAGCAGTTACATTTCAATAATAAGTTGTGACTGAATATTGTGACCAATAAGATACTGGAACTATTTGTAGAATGCAAAATGATCACCCTCTCTGACCCACTATGCACAATCTTTTTTTTGCCTCCAAACAATTTTCATGAAAGTATCAATCCGATGCTGCCATTATCCTATCTCCCAAACTATGGTCTATTGTAGGGAACTCACATACAAGTAAACATATGGCATCCCCTCAACTAGCTGTGGTCTATGAATTGGAGGGTGAAAGATGAGGATATGCTCCTAAGCCTAGATCATAAGTAGTGTCATCTCACAGTTGATATTGTGTGAACCTCTGTATACCACCTCATGCAACTAATGAGAAAGAATACCTAGTAAACATGGCCCCATGCAAATACGGTCCTATCTCACCTCATACAAACAAGCACATCGCTCCATCCAATAGAAAACCTATGTCCCCAACGATTAGGAATCAAGACACTGAAAATCAAGGTACATAGCATCGCATCCCATCGAGGATAAGTCTCAACCATAAACTCCTATTGAATCTCATAACCCTCGATGCTCAGTCTCATGCCATCATCAACCTCATAATACTCTGTAATTTCCTACTATCCCTGGTGTGGATCATAAACCACCCACTCTCCTCTAATTGAAAGGTGCAAAATCCTATACACATCCTCAAGCGTGATAGTGGCCCCTCCTGTTGACAAGTGGAATGAACAATTCTCTAAGTTCCACCTCTCGGCCAATGCTATCAATAGTCCCCTATTTTCCTAGACAATGGGCATATAGGTCACATAATATAGTCCTAGCCACATTAGTTGCCTCTGCTCTCTATCTTGCAGTTGATCTCTAAATTGATATGTGGCTGGCCTGAACTTGTATGTGTAAATAGGTGGTAATTGTTTCTACACACACAAAAATGAGAGTTAGCACATCATTGAAAATCATCATTACCATTTATCTAATCCAAAATAAGTAGAAACTGAGCCTAAACAAAATTCAACCTTGGTCAAATTCAAATGCACCATGTTAAAGGCAATTGCATCGCGCTAAGTCAATTGTGTCATTTGGCAATACATTTGCATCGTGATAGGGTGATTTCATCACACAAGCTCACAAATGTGTCATCCTATAGCACTTGTGTCACTCCATCTATCATATGCATCATTGTAAAAACAATTGCATCAAATGAACTCACATTTGCGTCTAGATATGGCGATTGTGTCACTAGACCTATCATTTGCATTGCGAAATGATGATTGCATCTCACTTGTCTACAAATGTGTCACTTTTAACCTAAACCTAACAGACCCCTTGTGTTTGCATTACAATGCATCAAATGCGTTCAAAGCAAGTGTCAATGCATCTTTTGTGAACACACATGTGTCACGATGCATTCGTTAACCTAAATTTAATCCCTAAAAAACATACAAAACGAGAAACTTACGAATTGGGTATGAGGTACTTACTGGTGGATTTGTGCCCTCTAGCCATTTGAAAGTCTGCATGATGTACCTATGATGCTTGGTCACTAGAATCACCATTGTTGTGAAGTCTCCTCTCTCTTTGAGCTCTCAATTTGAAATAATAAAAGTGAAAGTGAATTAACTTTTTACCCATTTTGACCCTATTTATAGGGTAAAAGTGATTTTTTTTTGGAAAGTTTTATTATTGGAGGCTCTTTTGACCAAATTTGACAAACTTGTTTGCTACCTTAAACACGTCAAAATTAAAAACTGATTGCACCCCTAATTTTTTGGACATCAAATTAACTTATCGAGATAATTTCCCAATTTTTCTATCGTCGGGCCAAAATTTGAAAATTTTCTTGAGGGGGCATGGATACTCTGTACCTTCACTGGGGCATGTTTTTTACTAATTTTTTTTTATCACAATGCGACAAGTTGCATTATGAAAAAGAGGGGCAAAATGTAGACACATAAAATTGACCTAGGCCTACAAGTTCTATTTTCATCATATTTCTTCTTAACATAATTAAAATATTTAATTATGTCCTATAGTCCAGATTCAACTATTAATTAAATAATTTGTAATTATTTAATTAATTCATTTCTTTTATCCTCTTGATTATTTAAATAAATAAATTTTATTTATTTATTTAATATGTCTCAAATTTTCTAATGTCTCCCTATGATTAAATAAATTCTTAAATTTATTTAATTATCTTTTGTCCATTATTTCCTCCTGATTATTTAAATAAATAAATTTTATTTATTTATTTAATATGTCTCTAATTTTCTAATGTCTCCCTATGATTAAATAAATTCTTAAATTTATTTAATTATCTTTTGTCCATTATTTCCTCCTGATTGTTTAAATAAATAAATTTTATTTATTTATTTAAATACGCTATTAATTTCAAAATGTCTTCTTATAATTAAATAAATTTTTTAATTTATTTAACTATTGTCTACCTTGGCCTTTTCCCAATTTTAAAGCAAATTATTTATTTAAAATTGTCCCACTTTCTAATTTTCTTTCTCCAAGTAAATAATTTAATTCAATTATTTACTATCACATGGCCCCACCTTTTGAATTAAATTAATTTTTAAATTCAAAATGACAACTTTCCTCCATAAATCAAATAATTTATAATATTATTTGATTTTCTAGCTCTTTCTTTTTTTGTACCATTCTTATCTCCTTGTCACATTCAATCTTGTCCCTTGATTTGATTTTCTAAAATCAAATCTTGACCATTCATTTCAAATTTCACCTTAATGTTGCCATAATCCTAATTATGGGTTGTCATATTACATCTCAAACATTGATCTTAGGGCATATGTCAATCTTCAATCTTGGCCATTCATCGAAAATTGAATTTTCTATCAAATGGTAATTTTGGTCTCATTTGGACATCTACATCTCTTGACATCTTATGCACACTTTATGCTCTTGGCTTCTTGACTTCATAGGCTATTTTATGCATATTTTAGGCTTGCATCATAGTTGCTTAGTTTAATTGTGAGGTCTTTAGATCAAATCCTTCAACATTTTCTTAAGACATTGGCATAGTCATAGGTTGCTCATCATAAATTTGAGGGAAAACATAATATTGTAGCAAATAGAGAAGGTGGAATGGAGGTTAATCATGGAGGTTGAAGAAATTTGGTGAGATCCTTCCTTGTTTTAATTTTTTTACTCCTTTGTTCTTCATTTCTTTTCTTTGGGTTATCTTATTTATTCTCTAACATGCTAGCCTAGGTTTTTCCCTAAGCTCCATGAGCAATCACTTTAAAGTAGCCAAAACATGAAAAGGTAAAAGGAAAAGAGAAAAGAGAGGGTTCCCCCCCAGAAACACATAAGGGATCTATGGATTTAGGGTCAGTATCTATCTTTGATGCAATGATATCAAAGAGCTCAAAACTATCATCATTGCCCAAATACACATAGAACTTGAAGAATGACACAAAGAGAGTGAAAACAAATGAAATTTTTTTTGGGTCAACATGGAAGAAACATGAATGTCTTGATGCCTTGCATCATCCCCAAAAGGAAAACCCAAGACAAAAATGAAAATGACAAGCAAGGATAAAGAAAAATCTTTTGGGTCAACATGGAAGAGACATAGGTTGTCTCGACACCTTGCATCATCTCCAAAAGGAAAACACAAGACAAAAATTAAAATGAAAGGAAAATATAATAGATAAATGAAAAGGAAAAAGTATATGACATATAGAAGAATGAAAGTACAAATAGAGGAATGCACATAGAGAGAGAGACATCAAACAAAACATCATAGGGGATCACATACAATCAAAATCATAAAGAAAGAAAAAAGGAAAGAGAAAGGAAAAGGTAAAAGAAAAGATAAAGACTAGTAAAGCACATGTGAGTCAACCATCCAGTAGGTCATCCACATCCCAGTCTTGTTTAGTATATGCATAATGCAGATCACTAGCGAGAGGGACAACATCAAGTGTTGTACTAGGAGAATCACCAAGTTCAACATGTGGTGGATCACTCGGCTTAGGAGGATCATCATAGATGTTATCATTTAAGCTCATGGAAGAGAAAAATAGAAAATTCAACTCATTATGTACTTTTTCATCAATTTTAGCAATTTCCTCATCATCATCCAAGTTAACCACAATAAGAGGATGAATGATAATATCCATAGAAGGTTTTGGTCCTTGTTGTGTTGGAGACATATCTTCTGCTTGTTCCGGTAAGAGAGGAGAGTCATCGTTTATTGCTATTTTCAAGTTTGTATTTTGATTTTCAATTTTTTTATCCTCGTTCATCTTTCAAGCAATAGCATGACGTCTATGCATACAATCTCTATCATTTATGTTCCTTTTATTATGGTTTTCAAGTTTTGTTTGTGTAGGAGCATATTTGTCAACCATAGGTTCCTTTTCTTCTTGTGAAGGAAGAACGGAAGAAACCATGGAAGGTTGTTCAACCACTTTCTCTTTGGATTTATAAATCTACTTAGGAGGTGGACTAAGAGACTTTTGGTTTTCTCTAGGTCTTTATATGAGATAGGAAAGGGAGTTTTCATGCGTGGGTCTTGGTTTGTTGGAAGGGGTTTAGGCTCACTATTGTTTTCTTCAAGGGGTGGAGGTTCAATCATGGGTGGAGGAAAGTTATCAAGGGATAATTTGGCTATGAATTTTTCTCTGAACTTTTGGTAGGATAGTAAAAGGAAATTTTCATGAGGTCTTATAGGTTCCATAGGTTCAGGCCAAAAATAATCTAAGGAAAATTTTCCATGAGAAGACGGGGGTCTAAAGCCACTATGCTTCACAGTAAATATTTCATTGCCAACTAAAATTTTTAAGAATGTATGGACAAAAAATGAGACCGCATTGATGGAGTTAATCCTTTTGTAGCCCAACTTCACACAAAATTGATCTAAATTGGATATGATAGAGAATTATATATTTAACGTCTTTAGTCCTACTTGTAAAGGGAGTGTGATCAAGCCCATCATAGCATGAGCAAAACCATCATGCATTTTAATCCATGCTTTCAGTTTATCATATCTATCTTGAGTAAGTTCATGCACATATAATAGTTCTATGATCACATTTTGTCCATAGACATAATAGATTAAAATCCTAGGAGTGCACCTATTATTGATTATGTTGGCTTTGTAAAGAGGACCATCAATTACATGTTTAGTTATTTCTTCTTAAGAGAAAGTAATGTCAGTGGGAATTATGGTTTTCTCTTTATGAGGCTTGATGTCAATAGGTATCAATAGGACTCTGTTCATTAGTATCCATAGGATTCTACTCATCATAATCCATAGGATTTTGTTCATGATTACTTGTATTCTCATCATCCATGTCAAAATTCATCACATTAGCCTTAACAAATTAAATATTATGGTTGGGCATTGGATTGGTAAAGATTTGCAAGTTTTCATTGGGAGGAGCTATGGACTTATTACCTTTGTCATTCACACCACCAATTTGGATATGATTATAATCATTGAGGTCTTGCAAAATATGTTTAAGACACTTGCAATGTTTCGTATCATGTCCTTTTTGTTGGTGATAAGCACAATAGGCATTATGTTTGAAGCTCAGAGGGAATGGTTTGCTAGGGTCAAGAGGTCGAATGGGAGGTAGGGTAAGCATGTTTTTGTTTAATAGTTGGGTCATAATGTTGTGAAGTGTTTCAAGTAAGAGTGTGAATTGTGAAAGATATAAGGATTACTTTTCTTTATAATAGCTACATGGGTATCAACTAGTCGAGTAGTTTGAGAGGTAGAATTTAGTTGAAGGAAAAATTTATTGTCTTTTGAAAGGTTGGTAGGTGTTTTGGTTTGAAGTTTCAAAAATTTAAGGATAGGTAGAGGTGTTTTTCAGTTCACTACTACCTACAAAATTTGGATAATCTTGAAGGGAAGTGCACATGTGCATGAAGGAAGGGAATTTCATCATGGTGAGCTTGTCTCTTATCTTTGGAGATTTTCTATGAACATAGTTTGAAGGTGGGAATTGAGAATCTTCACACTAATTTGAGAATAAAGAAATTGGTACTGTGAAATGAAGTCAATCACTTTTTCATCCTCATTTTTCTTACATCTCATCAAATCAACTAATATCATTTCAGGAACCATATGCACTTGGAAATGGTTAATAAAGGCCTCAACAAGTTCATTGAATGAATGAACTGAGTTATTCAGCAATGCAGAAAACCAATCCAAGGCAATTTCTTTCAAGGATCGAGGAAAAAGATTAGCTAACATTTTTTCTTCAAGGATAAATTCACTACACAAAGTGGTAAAGGCATTAACATGATTAGTAGGATCTCCCTTGCCTCCATATTTCTCAAATCTAGGGATATCTATACCTTGTGGAGCTAGATTTCTCAATATCTCCAAGGATAATGGGTTACTTTTGACATAGTATGAAGGTGGACCATTTTGATTTTGATATATGGTGGAAAATGGACATTGAATGGATGGAAGGCTTTGTAAAAGATGGTTAATGATAGGATCATTGATCATGGTTCGAGATGGAGATGAATATGATGGTGGTGTGTATGTGTTAGAAGAACTAGTGAATGGTTTGCTTACGAGAGGAGATATAAGATTAGATTCCACACAAGTATAAGGATCACTAGTGGAAATATTTGAGGTAGGAAGTATATTTCTAGTTGGTTGCATCGTTATGGTCACTTGAGGATTGGTATAGGTTGGATTGGATGTTATGGTTGAGTAGGGAGGAGTTTGATTTCCTTCTTGTATTTGCACATTGTTTGAAGCTTGAGCACCATTAATGATGGAAGGAAGATGTTTTCCAAAGATGTGAGCTAGGTTACCCACAACTTCTAGTGCTTCATCACTTTCCATCATGTAGTGAATATTATCTATGGCAGGTATAACAGTGTTGGAAATGTTTTTAGTACTCACACTATCTTGTAAATGTGTTAGATCTTCATGCATTTTCATTATGTTTTCTTGAGAGATATGATCAACCATTGTTTGAACACTTGGAACAACACTTGTAGGTAAGGTAGGCATAGGAAAAGAGGTATCAAAGGTATGATCCATACCTAGTGAACTAACACCAACACTAGAAGTAAGAGACCCTGGTAACCTAAGATTCACAATGAGTGTTTTATCATGGGATTCCATGATTCTCGGACTTCATATAACCATAGTATTAGTACTAGGACACCAAGCACTATAGCTCATACAGGGGAAAAACCAAGGAAAGTGCAATGAACACAATATCCTATGCTTGGAAAATTACACTTTAAATGAAAACAATTGGAATAACAGAAATTCATCAAACTGAAATAGAAAATCGAAAATAGCCAATAGAAGCACAAAAAATCAATTTTAGATCCTAAAAAATGGAAATTCAAATTCAACATGGACTAAGATGCCAGTAAGGGCATCTTGGTCCTACCGGTGAAATTTTGAAGTTCCAAAGACTGAAACAGAAAACAAACAACAAAGAAAGGAATTTTGATCAAAAACCATGAGAGGGTCTATGATGCTAGGAAGAGAATTTTAGTCCTAGCAGAGGTTTTTCTTAGAAAAAAAAAAAAATTCTAGATTTTCTGCAGTGTTTACAGATTTCCTATTCAGGATGTTGATGTTTAGAAATAGGAAAATGTGCAAATGAATGCAAGAAAAAGTAATTAGAAACAAGCAATTGAATGCGAAGGAAATGTATTTGTTTTCAATTTTGAATGCAATAAGAATGTTTCTAAATGCAATTAAGATGGTTAACAATGCACTTTTGAGGTTTTGAATGAAATGAAATGATGCATGAAATAAAAAATGCAACCTATATGCACTTTCACTAATGCAAATATGAGAAACCCTAAATGCAATTTTCACTAAGTATGAAAAACCCTCAATGCAATTTCACTAATGCAATATGAATGCAAGAATGAATGAAATCTAGATCTATAACTTGAATGGACTCCAAATCATTAAATGAATTCTCAAAAGAGTTAGGTTCCCCAAAATAAAATGTATGGTGAAAAGGAGGGTGCACTAATGGTACCACTCTTCTCCCACACAAATTCAATAATATCCTAGGAGTCCTAATTGGATTGACTATCAACCTCACAAGGAAGACCTAGGAGGGGGAATTTTCAAATTTTAGGGGCTCACCACCAATAAAATGCTTGGAAAAGACAAATGAACATTCAACTCACAAAATATAACAATGCAAGCTAAATGAAGAATGAAAATATGCAACAGGGAGTTAGGAGGTATGTACCTAGGAAGTCTAGAGATGTTGTGAGGACTCCAAAAATGTAAAGAAGATGCCAAAATAAGCCAAGGAGGACAAAGATGCCTTTATTCTTGTCTTAGTCCCGATGTTTTTTGGGGAAAATGTGAAATCTTCGGATCTTAGAATCAGATATGGAAGAATTTTTGAAAAATGGCCTTGGGAGGACTAATATTCCTTTAGTGTTGTCTTAGTCCCGTTTGGAATTTCTAAATTTTTTGAATGATATCCTGAGGCTTGATGTCTACACTTCCTTCTTCTCTAATCTAAGGCTCTAAAACCTTAATATTTAGCTTATAGATGAGTTTCCATGAACATGACAACTTTTTCATGCAACTTTTCACTTCAAATGATGTTCAAGTCTTCAACCTAGAGCTGCAATCATAAATATGTGAGGGAAAAACTTGTTGATTGTTAGTGAATGGGGATCTACCTTGGTCAAACCCCTTGTTGGTAATTAAACCTTGAAATGAAATAGAATAGTGAAGGGAAATGATGAATGAACAACATGCAATGCTACAACTCACCAAACCCTTATTGTAAAGTCTACAAACTTGTGTGAAATAGCTGCAATGGATATGGATCTTGAAACACTTGAATGCGTGATAGATATGCACTTGAATTTCTTTCTTGAATCAAAACCCTACATCATAATTTTTAGCACAACAACACACATGATGCAAGAATATCTTTGATATAATGCTTGAATCTTGATAATGGCTCCAAATGCTTGAAGAATTTCTCTTGAATGCTCTTGTGAACTCAATTATGCTATGATAAATTCTCTCACAAAAGAATTGGATTAGAATGAATGAATGAACCTTGTATTTATACTTATATTTGCTTAATATCCCAAAATTACAACACACCAATTTGACATATGAATTCATTAAATAAAGGAGGCTAAATCCCCCTAGAATTTGAAACTAAATCCTAAAAAATGGCTTAAGAGGAACTAAGATTCCCTAGGTGGCGTTTTAGTCCCATGTAATGAAACTTGAGGAACATACACCAAAACGGGGCCCATTTAAGATACCTTAAATTAGGGTCCCAAGACCTTTGGGGGACAAAGATGCCCTAGGTGGCATTTTAGTCTCAACCCAAAAATTAGGAACACTAATATGAAATCATTAAGTTATCATTTATGCATTGGAGAATGTCGAGATTAGCCAAAAAAATATATAATTCATAGGGCTTGTGGATGCAAAATAGGACCAATTAAGACATAAAGAAGGATAAATAAAGCAAGGCGAGACCAAACAATTGCGAGAATGCAAGGGTATGCATTTTACTACACTACAAATGGATTCTAAATAACTATTTTAAAAAACCTTTATTTCATATCCCAATTCCTATCATGCTTTTCTTGGAAATTTTTTAATTCAAAATGCATTAAAATTGCAAATTTGTATCATTTGCACTATGCCAATTTTGACTGTTTCAAAATGAGCTTGAATAAACATAAAATTAACCAAGATGAAATTAAATTCAACATCCATCACATGAAATTCAAATTCATCTCACAACCTCACCAAAATTCAAATGCAAATTCAAATTCAAATTAATTTTGGTTGATGCAAGATAGCTTGTCGACCATGGATGCTCCTGCATAAAAAATGGAGATGCATATATTCATGTGCAAAAATAAAATATTATTACAAAGCTCACAATAGTTTTAGAATTTTGTTGCATTTATCTCATTCATAGTCACACTCATACTATAAAATGTGACAAAGGAGAATCCCTAACTGTGACTACAAACCCTCCAAAATGTACACATATTGCTCAAGAGACACTCTATCACATTATTCACTTCCATTTAATGAATCCTCTTATACCCATAAATTTGGAATTCAAAGGATGGGAAATAATTGTCATCAAAGACTATCCTGAAGGGTATGCGTAGGAACATCATGGAAAAAATAGGCCTTTAAGTGACAAAAAATTTAGAAAATCAAAGTTCAGCAACTTGACGTAAAAATTTGAATAAGTTATCTATATTATTTCAAAAATAAGTAAGAATAGAATCTGTAGAAAATTGAATGTAGTTTCTAAACTACTAGGTTTGTTTAAAGGAAAAAAAATCTATTTGGTGAAATTTTGAAATTTCAATGTAGTAGTACTTAAATTTTAGGGAAAAATTAAGAAGTAGGTGTCTGTCTAACCACCCTAACCGCAATAAAATGATTTTTTTTTTAATAATATTTTAGATATAAGTAGAGGACTAATGTCCTAATGTGATTCATGTTTTTTTGTAATTTTTTTCCAAGTAAATAATTAATTATGAATTTTTTATTATAACTTTTAAAAAATATAAAAACTCGTATGTCTGACCACCTTAACCTAGTCAAAAATTCATGAAATACAAATTTTATTTTTTTAATCCTATAGTATATGAAGCATAGAATGTGAGACATGTTTTGGATTCAAAAAAAATTATAACATTTGAAATCTATAGATGTTTTTCAATTGGCCTATCAATCAAGACATTAGTCGTAATTCAAATAGAAAATGAATAATAATTACTTATTAAATTCAAAGTAAAGCATAATTTATATTGGTGGAAATCTGAGAATCTCCTTTAAAAACACTTTTCATTTCATCAATTTTGGGTAAAAAAAAATTTGTCAGCCACATACCCATCATATTGCCACTTTTTGGCCCATCATGATCCTATACATACCCTGAAACTTCCTTGATGTTTTGAGACCATCAAAAGAAAAAACTCTTTTGAAAAATAATCAAAAAAACACATTAAAATAGTAGCAAGGCATCAACCCTAATTACTAGAAACTGTAGCAATATTGAAACCCATAACTTAGGTTTGCTCCTACCCAAAATACGTGTTGCATATTGAAAGAGGATGATGTGTAATTATTTTTTTGGTTTGATAAAATAGATTCATACTTGTGATTATGTGGAAAGGGATGGAAAAAAAAAATTTCATTGACCCATATATAGAGAAAAGATGCATCACAAGCTTAAGCATTTTCCTTTCTAGCACCTGTATACCCACTAGGAACCTATAGGGACTTATGTGCTCACTATCTCGTTCATAAATAATTTGAACACCAAAAGGAACCTCCACCACTTGCCTGCATCCTTCTCTTCCTTCACTCTATTTTTTCTCTCCTTGATGCTTCTACATTCCTCTGTCATGAATTCCATGTGAGCTAGGAACTAATAGTTCCTATTTCCTATGGAAACTTTGACCATGTTATTTACTCTTACAAAAGGGGAAATAATCCATTAAAGGTTTTATAACAACTAGGAACCAATGATTCCTAGTGCATATGAAATCTTTAACCACTCAAACTTAGCTAACTTGCAAATTTGATTTTGGGTAATAGGTAGAAGACATGGGAGGGGAAAAAAACCAATATCACAATATGGCATGTTGACCCATATGGAGACTTCTCAAATTGGTTATTGAAAATGAATAATAATTCATAGACCTACAAAAAAGGAAGGGAATCAAGCTAGTTTTGACACAACAAAACTAAGTTCCAACACTCCACTCTCATAATTTTGGGTCATATTTCATTATAAGTAATCTAATTATACCATAATTAATTGAATTTTGTATTGTGATGTTATGTGGAAGAAATTTTATTTCTTGATATTTACTAGACTCTTGAATTGATACAATAATAGTCAAGGACAAGGGGACATTCAAATTTACATTTAAGCAACAATTTTAATCATTTTTCTATTGTAGTGATTAAGTTTACATATCCATTCTAACTCTTATTTATTTTTTGTCTCATTTTGATAAAATAATTCAATAAAATTACATAGCAGCAAGTGGCACACTCTTGTATTAAGTTTGAATCATGGTCTACTTATTATATCTATCTTGTAAACATTCATTTACACCTATTTATATGAAATTACATGACCCTTTCTTATTTTACACAAATTCCTATATGTTCAAAATTACTAATCATTTTTCATACCTATGATCACATCCATATCCACACATTTTTTCGTGCATAAATTTTAGTACCATAATATATTGGGTCAATCTAGAGTACCTCAAGATTGACACAAAAATTAAAAAATTTAGATAGTGATTTTCCTCATCTTCATTATGAGATAAAATAGTGCACATTTGTGTGACTTATTGCTCTATTTTTCTATTTCCAAAAAAATAATTTCCAATCAATTCATATGTTCACTCAAAGAAAAATAATTAGAAAATTCTTCATTTACTAAGAGACACCAAAACTTAAAATTTTCATTAGAATCATCTAGGCTATTTTCATGCTTGGAAATGTTTTCTTCAATATTTCACTTAGAATAAAAATAATAATTCAAAAATTGGGTTGACTTGGGAGAACTTCAACTTGGTATTGGATAACTACTCAAAGTTATTTTAAATACTATCATCTTTATGAGCATTTAGATACTAAAGAATCTTGTACAAATAGTTTGTAGGAGCCTACATTGTGTTAGGTTGATCCCATGTGTTAAACTATAAATTCTAAATTCTCGGAGTTAAAGATAAAGGGGTTGATATCAATCCAAATAAAATTATAGATCTATTCTAATGTGGGAATAATTCCAATAAGCCCATTAAGGGAACAATATGTATTAATTAGATGTTGCATCTGCAGCCTTGTTTCCTTCCCTAGATATGTATGGAAAATGGTGTAGTTAAGGAAGATCTCTAGCATATTTTTACAATCATCTATCATATCTCTTATCATCCAAGGAGCATTACATTCTCCTTTGAGAATTTATGAAGAATGAAAATATGCAATAGGGAGTTAGGAGGTATGTACCTGGGAAGTCTAGAGATGTTGTGAGGATTCCAAAAATGTAAAGAAGATGCCAAAATAAGCCAAGGAGGACAAAGATGCCTTTATTCTTGTCTTAGTCCCTATGTTTTTAGGGGCAGATGTGGAATCTTCAGATCGCACAATCAGATATGGAAGAATTTTTGAAAAATGGCCTTGGGAGGACTAAGATTCCTTTACTGTTGTCTTAGTCCCATTTGGAATTTCTAAAATTTCTTAATGATATCCTAAGGCTTGCTGTCTGCACTTCCTTCTTCTCTAATCTAAGGCTCTAAAACCTTAATATTTAGCTTATAGGTGAGTTTCCATGAAGATGACAACTTTTTCATGCAACTTTTCACTTCAAATGATGTTCAAGTCTTCAACCTAGAGCTGCAATCATAAATATGTGAGGGAAAAACTTGTTGATTGTTAGTGAATGGGGGTTTGCCTTGGTCAAACCCCTTGTTGGTAATTAAACCTTGAAATGAAATAGAATAGTGAAGGGAAATGATGAATGAACAACATGCAATGCTACAACTCACCAAACCCTTATTATAAAGTCTACAAACTTGTGTGAAATAGCTGCAATGGATATGGATCTTGAAACACTTGAATGCTTGATAGATATGCACTTGAATTTCTTTCTTGAATCAAAACCCTACACCACAAATTTTAGCACAACAACACACATGATGTAAGAATATCTTTGATATAATGCTTGAATCTTGATAATGGCTCAAAATGCTTGAAGAATTTCTCTTGAATGCTCTTGTGAACTCAATTATGCTATGATAAATTCTCTCACAAAAGAATTGGATTAGAATGAATGAATGGACCTTGTATTTATACTTATATTTGCTTAATATCCCAAAATTACAACACACCAATCTGACATATGAATTCATTAAATAAAGGAGGCTAAATCCCCTTAGAATTTGAAATTAAATCCTAAAAAATGGATTAAGAGGAACTAAGATTCCCTAGGTGGTGTCTTAGCCCCAAGTCATAAAACTTGAGGAACATACACCAAAACGGGGCCCATTTAAGATACCTTAAATTAGGGTCCCAAGACCTTTGGGGGACAAAGACGCCCTAGGTGGCATTTTAGTATTGACCCAAAAATTAGGGACACTAATATGAAATCATTAATTTATCATTTATGCATTGGAGAATGTCAAGATTAGCCAAAAAATATATATAATTCATAGGGCTTGTGGATGCAAAATAGGACCAATTAAGACATAAAGAAGGATAAATAAAGTAAGTCGAGACCAAACAATTGCAAGAATGCAAGGGTATTCATTTTACTACACTACAAATGGATTCTAAATAATTGTTTTAAAAAACCTTTATTTCATATCCCAATTCCTATCATGCTTTTCTTGGAAATTTTTTAATTCAAAATGCATTAAAATTGCAAATTTTTATTATTTGCACTATGCCAATTTTGACTGTTTCAAAATGAGCTTGAATAAACATAAAATTAACCAAGATGAAATTAAATTCAACATCCCTCACATGAAATTCAAATTCATCTCACAACCTCACCAAAATTCAAATGCAAATTCAAATTCAAATTCCTTTTGGTTGATGCAAGATAGCCTGTCGACCATGGATGCTCCTGCATAAAAAATGGAGATGAATATATTCATGTGAAAAAATAAAATATTATTACAAAGCTCACAATATTTTTAGAATGTTGTTGCATTTATCTCATTCATAGTCACACTCATACTATAAAATGTGACAAAGGAGAATCCCTAATTGTGACTACAAACCCTCCAAAATGAACACATATTGCTCAAGAGACACTCTATCACATAATTAACTACCATTTAATGAATCCTCTTGTACCCATAAATTTGGAATTCAAAGGATGGGAAATAATTGTCATCAAAGACTATCCTGAAGGGTATGCATAGGAACATCATGGAAAAAATAGGCCCTTAAGTGACAAAATTTAGAAAATCAAAGTTAGGCAACTTGACGTAAAAATTTGAATAGGTTATCTATATTATTTCAAAAATAAGTAAGAATAGAATCTGTAGAAAATTGAATGTAGTTTCTAAACTACTAGGTTTTTAAAGGAAAAAATCTATTTGGTGAAAATTTGGAAATTTAATGCAAGAGTACTTAAAATTTTTAGGAAAAAATTAAGAAGTAGGTGTCCGTCTGACCACCCTAACCACAATAAAATGAAAAAAAAAAATTATAATATTTTAGATATAAGTAGAGGACTGATGTCCCAATGTGATTCAATTTTTTTGTAATTTTTTTCCAAATAAATAATTAATTATGAATTTTTTATTATAACTTTTAAAAAATATAAAAACTCCTATGTCTGACCACCTTAACCTAGTCAAAACTTCATGAAATAATTTTTTATTTTTTTAATCCTCTAGTATATGAAGCATAGAATGTGAGACATGTTTTGGATTCAAAAAAAATTATATCTTTTGAAATCTATAGATGTTTTTCAATCAGCCTATCAATCAAGACATTAGTCGTAATTCAAATAGAAAATGAATAATAATTACTTATCAAATTCAAAGTAAAGCATAATTTATATTGGTGGAAATATGAGAATCTCTAAAAAAACCCTTTTCATTTCATCAATTTTGGGTAAGAAAAATTGTCAGCCACATACCCATCATATTGCCACTTTTTGGCCCATCATGATCCTACACATACCCTGAAACTTCCTTGATGTTTTGAGACCATCAAAAGAACAAACTCTTTAAAAAAAAAAAAAAAAACACATTAAAATAGTAGCAAGGCATCAACCCTAGTTACTAGAAACTGTAGCAATATTGAAACCCATAACTTAGGTTCCCTCCTACCCAAAATAGGTGTTACATATTGAAAGAGGATGATGTTTAATTAATTTTTTGGTTTGATAAAATAGATTCATAGTTGTGATTATGTGGAAAGGGATGGAAAAAACAAATGTCATTAACCCATATGTACAAAAAAGATGCATCCCGAGCTTAAGCTTTTTCCTTTCTTGCACCTGTATACCCACTAGGAACCTATAGGGACTTATGTGCTCACTATCCCATTCATAAATAATTTGAACACCAAAAATGAACCTCCACCACTTTCCTGCATCCTTCTCTTCCTTCACTCTATTTTTTATCTCCTCGATGCTTCTACATTCCTCTGTCATGAATTCCATGTGAGCTAGGAACTAATAGTTCCTATTTCCTATGGAAACTTTGACCATGTTATTTACTCTTACAAAAGGGGAAATAATCCATTAAAGGTTTTATAACAACTAGGAACCAATGATTCCTAGAGCATATGAAATCTTTAACCACTCAAACTTAGCTAACTTGCAAATTTGATTTTGGGGAATAGGTAGAAGACATGGGAGGGGAAAAAAACCAATATTACAATATGGCATGTTGACCCATATGGAGACTTCTCAAATTGGTTATTGAAAATGAATAATAATTCATAGACCTGCAAAAAAGGAAGAGAATCAAGCTAGTTTTGACACAACAAAACTAAGTTCCAACACTCCACTCTCATAATTTTGGGTCATATTTCATTATAAGTAATCTAATTATACCATAATTAATTGAATTTTGTATTGTGATGTTATGTGGAAGAAATTTTATTTCTTGATATTTACTAGACTCTTGAATTGATACAATAATAGTCAAGGACAAGGGGACATTCAAATTTACATTTAAGCAACAATTTTAATCATTTTTCTATTGTAGTGATTAAGTTTACATATCCATTCTAACTCTTATTTATTTTTTGTCTCATTTTGATAAAATAATTCAATAAAATTACATAGCAGCAAGTGGCACACTCTTGTATTAAGTTTGAATCATGGTCTACTTATTATATCTATCTTGTAAACATTCATTTACACCTATTTATATGAAATTACATGACCCTTTCTTATTTTACACAAATTCCTATATGTTCAAAATTACTAATCATTTTTCATACCTATGATCACATCCATATCCACACATTTTTTCGTGCATAAATTTTAGTACCATACTATATTGGGTCAATCTAGAGTACCTCAAGATTGACACAAAAATTAAAAAATTTAGATAGTGATTTTCCTCATCCTCATTATGAGATAAAATGGTGCACAATTGTGTGACTTATTGCTCTATTTTTCTATTTCCAAAAAAATAATTTCCAATCAATTCATATGTTCACTCAAAGAAAAATAATCAGAAAATTCTTCAATTACTAAGAGACAACAAGACTTAAAATTTGCATTAGAATCATCTAGGCTATTTTCATGCCTGGAAATGTTTTCTTCAATATTTCACTTAGAATAAAAAAAATAATTCAAAAATTGGGTTGACTTGGGAGAACTTCAACTTGGTATTTGATAACTACTTAAAGTTATTTTAAATACTATCATCTTTATGAGCATTTAGATACTAAAGAATCTTGTCCAAATAGTTTGTAGGAGCCTACATTGTGTTAGGTTGATCCCATGTGTTAAACTATAAATTCTAAATTCTTGGAGTTAAAGATAAAGAGGTTGATATCAATCCAAATAAAGGTATAGATCTATTCTAATGTGGGAATAATTCCAATAAGCCCATTAAGGGAACAATATGTATTCATTAGAGGTTTCATCTGCAGGCTTGTTTCCTTCCCTAGATATGTATGGAAAATGGTGTAGTTAAGGAATGTCTTTAGCATATTTTTACAATCATCCATCATATCTCTTATCATCCAAGGAGCATTACATTCTCCTTTGAGAATTTATGTAATCAGTTTGGAATCATCTTCAATAATAACTTGGTTTAATCCCAACTCATTGACCCTATTTATTCCCCTCCAAGTTGTAGCAGATTTTGTAATATTTTTAGTGCAAGTTCCTAATTTTTTTGCATATCCTTCTATAAGGTTGTCATTTTTATCTCTGGTGACTCCTCCAACACCAACCATCCCTAGATTCCCTTTTGAGAACCCATCAAAGTTTATTTTTTTCCACCCCTCTTCAAGAGGTAACCATTTTGTTTTCTTTATCATCAATATTTTAATCCAATTTATCTTGGTTAGGTCCTTATTAATCCCCCACTTCTATTTAATTTTTTGTTCACAATATGAGGGCATTGTCTTAGAGAATAATCTATAAGATTCAAATTTTACTACACTTGTTTTATATTCAAAAACACCTCTTTGTTGTTTCTCTTTTGATCGCTAAAACTTCTAGTGTTCCTTTATTTCCATAAGCCCTTTGCGACAAAAGGGGGTATTTTTCTCCACAAATTAGCTATAATTGAGTGAGGAAAAGGATAAATGTTCTAGCTTAGCACAAAATATTTAATAGAATTGTGAATACCTGATCAATCAAGAGAAGGAGCATGTGGGTCAAAACATCTCTAGAGAAAGGACAATGAAAGAATAGTTGCTCAATATTCTTCACATCCTCATAAAAAAGAATATATCTTTTAATGAATTAAAATCCTTTTCTAGTAAAATTATTAATAGTAAGAATATTACTATGAACAACAACCCACCAAAAAAATTGACTTTAGGGATGAGTTTAGAGTTCTACACCTGATTATAATCAAAGTGAATAGAGGTTATAAGGTGTCATTCCATCAAAGTATAATAAGATTTGAGTGAACAAATCCTGGGAGGAAGTCTCGTCCATATCCATTCATCTTCTCTATTTTGAGAATACAATAATTATTCCCCAATTTGTTGCCTTAAAAGTTGAAAACTAGCAACCAACCCTTGTTGTCTTCCACCCCTAGTAATCCTACTTCAAATTAGTTGTTCCCTAAAATATTTCCATCTTGGCTTGTTTCCTTCCCACTCAATGTAACTGTGAAGGTATCTATCATTATTTCTAATAAGTATATCCTTGGTTTGGTTGAGTTAAATGAAGGAGGATAAAGTAGAGCCAATATTCCAAACATTCTCCCAAAAATCTATTTTCTTTCCATTATCAACTCTCCTTCTAATCCCTTGATTGATGATATTTCTAATTTTTAACAAGTTATTCTAGATGGTCGAACCATAAGGAAAAATAGAGGAAGAAAGGAAACTACCATGTTCTTCATTAAAAGGATATTTGGCTTTTAAATTATCCCTCTAATATTTAGTGCATTCTAAGAAATTCCATCCAATTTTGATAAGAAAGGCCTTAAATTAAACATTTTGATCCTTCAAATACCCATACCCCCAAAAAAATTAGGAAGAGACACTTTTTCCCATCTTAAAAGGGCAATTATTGAATTAAGAAGACACAATTTTTTATGGATTAAGGTTGTTTTATCATGAAAACCCATGGTTTTGACCAATTAAGGTGGTTTTTATAGATGTAGGGTGGTTTTTAAGAAAATTTCATGGTTTTGTGTGTATATATCTTTAAAATTATTGTGTATGTGTAGCTAACCCATAATTTTGTGTATATATATTTTAAAATGACTATATATGTGTATCTAAGGTACAATTTTATGTTTATCCTAACTATGTATATTAAAGTGCGAGTGTTTGACTATATAGATATGGCATATACATGTGTTTCTATAGAAAGAAAACTGAAAGGATGTGATATATATTAGGAAAAGGGTACCTCAACCTTACAATTACAAAAGGTTGTTATTTATAGTAATTTTACATTTGAGCATAGATGGGTCAAAAATTTCCCTCAAAGCTACAAAATGGCCAAATGAACATGTAGGTAAAGTTTTGACCCAAGATCATCTCTAGCTTTGAATATTTTAAACATCCCATTTTTTAAGTTTTAAAGTCTAGTTTGAGACACTTAGAGGTTGTTTTTGGGCCTAAAAGTGGATGTAACTACTAAATTAGGTTATAAATTGATAAAGAATTTCATGATATTTCCAACAGTTCAAACAATTCATCAATCAATCTCTTAGATCAAAATTTATGGCATCTAGAAGTTGGGTCTCCCAAATTGAAAAATGTGAAAATGTGTTGGACATATAAAATAGCTATAAGAGGGAGTTTCATGTGTTGGTGTGTGTTTTGACACATCATAGTGACTCTTTGATTGGAGAGAATTTGAATGCCATTTTTTTTGGTGATTTTACCACATGGTTTTACAAATAATGTTTAATAGTTTCATGTATTGTATCTCCTATATATTAGACTGTTCTTGAGATGGATGTTGCATGTGAGAGTCTAATAGATGTTGAGTTGCCTCCAAATCATTTATTGGTGATACTCATGCAAAAATATTGATCTAAAAGTATATTTTAATCATTTTTATTTATTAATAATATATTGGGTGGCTCTTGGAATGTGCATTTTTTCTCTTGAAAGGTTTTTCCCCATGTAAATCTTTGTGTTCTAGTATGAATGGTATTTATGAATTTTTTAGTTTCTATAATTGTCTCTTGCCTACTTCGAATACAACCATGACCTATATTTTACTCTTGAAAGCCCCTATAAAATTTTGGTCACCAAAACCACTCAAAGTGAAGTGTGAACCTATTAAATAATGTTAGCCAAAAACCACTACAGCAAAAAAAACAAATAATGGCATTAGAGAAGGAATATGATCCTTCATAGAGTTACTAGAATGTAACTTGTAGTTTATAAATGCAAGTAGGAAACACAAGTAAAATCTATCATAGTGTTATCATAATCTATCATAGTATCCATCATATTCTAATACTTGCAACTTATGACACATACCATCAATTTAGGTTCACAACGTGGGATGCATGTCTCCTCCAAATTAGGATGCATGCCATCCTAGTCATCTTCCATGTAGGATGCCAACTCACTAAGGTAGCTCCCACAAAGTGACATCATAATATGAACATAAAATAATTGCATGGGCATAAATAAATATATAATCAAGTAAATGAATGCTAGGACTTACAAAGGTTGAGACACCATATTCCCAACAATGATGTGAATAGTTTTAAAATTGTTCTTTTGGTCACTATTTACAACATTTCTATTAGGGTTTGAAGGATGTAACCATAATTTTTTTGAAGAATTTTGGGATGAACTAAATCAATGACTATTTGATAAGTATCAAAATTCTAACCTGAGAGATTATTTTTTTCTTCCAACTATGAAAGGAAAATATATTTATTCTTGGAGAAGAGGTTTGATAGATTCTTGATCCCACTATTATAGAAATTAAAAGAATGAATCCATAATTTTTTTGCAAGAAATTGATCTTTATAGGAAATAAATGTAGGCCACCAAATAGACCATTGATTAATAGATAAATCCTTGTGAAATTTATTTCAATCCCACCAAATCCATGATATGATGGCTTCCCAATATTTCTTGATGTTTTTAATTAAAAAGATGTGCACTGGGACTAAATATATTCTTTCATGGTAAGAAGGGTATGGATCCCAAGAGCCTTCCACACTAGGTAGTTGATGGGAGGGCTGGTGCAAGAAGTTGGGTACACAAAAAGCTCAAAAAGTGGGTGTTTTTGCTGTTTTTCAGAATTTGTCACACTTGGATTGAAAATTTGAGGCACTTACACAATGAGTCTTAAAAAATGTTAGTAATATGAAATTTATAATTTTGAATCTAGTTTCCAAATATGTAAATTATTCAAATACCAAGATTATAGAAATTAAATTTTGATAGGGATCTATAAAAACCACTTTTTAAAAGTCCATTTTTGTTACCATACCAAGCACGTGTACGTACACCACTTTTTGACCCAAATAAAATTATTTTTCTAATTAATTTTGGGAAAAGAGAGCTAACAACATGAAGATTGATGTGGAATTTTTTTTGTAATTTTTTGTTGAAACTTTTTTTTTATTGAATTTTTATTGGCCTTAATTGTTGTTTTTAAAAATCATGTACATACAACATAATTGGACCTAAAATAAACATTTTTTGAATCTTTTTTTTTTTCATTGTGTAGAGCATTGTCTAAAGTTTGATGCCATATAATTTTTTTTACAAGAAACTTAACCAAAAAAAAATTATTAAAAAACAAAAAAAGTTTGATATTTAAAGTTTAAGGACTAGTTTGCTTAGAAATTAATCAAAAAATAGAAAAAATAATCCAATATTAATTAAAATTATATATTTGGAAAGTAGACATCATGTTCTCTAATGCGTTTTAATTTTATAGATTGATTCAGAAAAAAAAGTTCATCAGCCATATTACCAAATTTGAACATTCTTCTTTTATTTTCCTTAGTTTTTTAGTTGCAAGTCAAAGGCTAAGGCTTAGATTGTCAAGCCTTTCCTGAGCCTAAAACCAAGGCAGTATGTGAGTTGGGAATTTTAAATTTTAAAAATGCATACACGTTTTTAAAAAATGTGTATGCCTTACAAAACACATGCATTATTTATTTTGTTGATTATTTAAAAAAAAAATACTTTTTAGAAATGCGTACGCGCTTTAAAATGCATACCCATTTCTAAAAAGTATTTATTTTTTTAAATAATCAATTTTTGTGTGTTATAAAACGCGTATGCATTATATAACATGTACGTGTTTTTTAGTGCATACGCATTTTTTAGGCTCAAGTACCCGAAGCATAACACATACACATTTTTTTAATAATGTGTACACGTTTTCTATGAGATTTTTGTTGGCCAAAACTTCCCCTCTTCATGTACCCAACTTCTTGCTTTTACCCAAGAGCAATAGAAGATATGCAATGCTAAACCAATATTTTTAGGCTTTATCAACTTCAAGGGCTCTAGAATTCCATTTCATACATAAGGATAAACCTTAGTGTTAGATTTAAAGCAACCCAATGCCTCTAGAGTCATGAGGAAGGAAATATAATCTTAAACCACATAGAATTTTTTTTTGTTATTTTCCAAAGAGGCACATAGGAATTCCTTGAGAAAATATTCAATTTTCAAGTAGGAGCCTTGAGGAGGAAGCCAACAAGAAGAGTAGTAAACATGTGTGGCAATCAATACTTTTGAGCACACCTCAAATATTCATGTTATTGAAAGAGGCTTAGTAATCCATTAGGTGAACTTTTTCTCAATTATAGAAATGGAAACTTGCCACAAGGTGGAAGCAGAGGATTCAAAGGACAAGGGAGTGTTGAGAAACTTGAAATATGATAAATCCATTTTCATCTATATAAATTTAACCAACCAAGTTTAAGAAGAAAGGATTTCCTCTAGTATTGATTTTTTGGTCACTAAATTTTAAACTCTAAAGATTTACAAAAACATCTACTTACTACAAGACATTTGATATTCAATTCTTCATCCAACATAAGAAATAATTCACCTATAAAATAAACATTTACTAAGTGGTGGAATTAGGCAATGAAATGCCTTTGACTAATTTTTATGAAAATGCATGATCCAATAGACATCTAAAGCCTTTAGCTGCAAGCACACAAAGAGAAAGAGCCAATGGAAACCTTGAGAAATGGACTTAAAAAATCCCAAAGGAATTAGATTTTGACCACTGATGGTAATAAGTAGAAACATCAACAACAAATATTTTTGACTAAACATAGAAAATGAGGTTAAAATCCTAATTATTTAAGCATGGCAAGGATAAAAAGTATTCAGTGAGATCATAAGCTTTGTAAAAGAAATATTAAGAAATATTGATGGTTGTTGAGAACATCTGGCCCATTCCATTTTTTTCCAAATAAAAATAATATTATCAAGAATATATTTGGTTTTAATTTTAAGTCATCTTGGTCAAGACGAACTAGTTGTGGGAGAAAATGAAATAGCTTCAATGAAAGAGTTTTGAAAATGATATAGGCATTCACCAAAGTGATTCATCTCCAATAACAAGGATCCTTTAGACAACTAGACTTAGGCATGGAATTAATGTGATGTGGTAGTAGAGAGCCATGTGAAAGGGCTTGTAGATTGAGAAATGGAGGAGAAGGGATGTCTAGACATCATGGTCAACAATGCTAGTAAGTTGCACACTCATGGTAATCCCATCATGAAGGTTCCACTGGACACTTGGGAAAGAGTGATGGCAGTGAATTTGATAGGGTCTATGCTAGGCATGAAGCACGTTGTGAGGGTCATGATTCCACACAACTTTGGTTCCATACTTTTCAACTATAGTGTGTTGGAACTTCTTAAGATAGATAATTGCTCTCATGGCTACATGTCTTCCAAGAATGCTTTTTTTGGGTTTGATGAGGAGTGGTACAGTGGAGTTGGGAAAGATAGGAATACGTATCAATGTTGTTGCATCCTATGTGATTCTGACAAAGATGATGGAAAAGTGGCTTGATGAAAAATCTAATGGGCAATGTCCTAAGGAGGTCCTTGAGGATGATATTGAGAGGAACACCACCAATGGAAGGAAGATTATTCTTGATGATGTGTTCAATTCTTTTCTTGTTTCTAGCATATGATGAGGCTTCCTATATCAATGGCCACAACCTTATAGTTGACAGGGGTTATTTTTTTCATGGGAGAGATATTGTGTCCTTTAAAGATCCTACTGAATTGTAACATTGGAGTTATATTTTTAGTTGGATCCTTCTTAAGAACTCATATTTTTTGGAATATACGCTCCAACATAACTATTAATTGTTACAATAAGTCATAATAGAATTGTACATATGTTGTGTATGTGTCATGAAATAATGTTTAGGTGTCCATTATGTCTAGTTTGTTGTTGAACAACTCCATTGCAACAAGAGAAACAATTTCTTGATTATGGTACAAAGCGAATTATGATCTATGAGATAGCTATCTAAAAATATGCTTATGAGGCCTTAATTATGAAGACAACATTGAGGGATAAGACAAGAAAATATTGTTACAAGGGTCTTAATCCTATTTCATGTGACAACTTAAGATAACAAGTGTATTAAAGAATTATAAAAATTAAACTTGGAATGTAAACATGTGTGAATAGGTTCTAACGAATAAATGGCTAGATAATATTCTTTGCTCACACTACAAAAGAGAAACTGGAAGAAAATACCCATTTTCAAACCAATACCTCCCTTAAGAGAAACTTAGGGAGAAGTAAATCAATGCAAGAATGAAAAGATGCATTAGTGATAATTTTAAGAAACCCCCCTTAAATATTTCTATAAAATCCTAGTAAATTTTTTATATTTTTTGAAAAAAAAAAAAATTGTACTAGCAAATCTTTCCTTAAAAAAATTTAATAGCGTTTTTTTCTACATTAATAGATATTATTAGAAAAATTTGTTATTTGTTTCGGAAAAAAATATATTAATTACCTTGGTAGATCCTTCCTCTCAAAAAATCATTTTTTTAATGGAAAATTAGGGGCCCTAGGGGTGGCAACAACCAATGAGTTTATGGGGTAAAGGGGCAACACCCCTTGCAAGGGTTGAGGGGGTAAAATCTCTTGAATGCATCTTGAATGGAATTTTTATCATCTTCTTAAATAGGCACTATCTTTGGGTGTAGTAGCAACAATCATGAATTATATCTCTCAATGATTTTCTCTAAATAAGGTGGCTTGGTATTCAAGCTTGAAAATCTCATAAAAGAATGCTTATAGAACTACCACTTTTTGAACTTGTTTTAGAATGTTTCTTGGATTCCTTGCCAATTATCTTTCATAAGAATAATTCCTCCTCTTTCTAAGGAGGGGCTTGATGATAAGAGATTGTTGATTACTAAAATTTGACAAAATTCTAAAAAATTATATTGTCTTGCACTACTACATCTGACTTTGATCCCATTTGGAAGTGGGTATGTAAGTAGTCCTTGGGTGAAGGATGCCCTTATGACCCAAGTCTATGGGAGGGTTTAGGGGATAATTCTAAATTTTGAGATTGTTCCTAAACTTCATTATCTCTTCCTCCTTAGTATGTTTCACCTTAAAGCTAAGAATTGTAGAAAGAGGTTAAGAACTCACCTCCATATTTATGTCCTCTTTATATGGGTCTAATCCAATGAAAGACACCTCATTATCATCAATCCTATCTATTATGAGGCATCATGTGTTTGGATTTTCAAAATCTTGTTAGAACACACATATACGAAGAGGGGGTGAATCCTAAGAAACCCCCTTAAATATTTCTATAAAATCCTAGTAAATTTTTATATTTTTTGAAAAAAAAAATATTGTACTAGCAAATCTTTCCTTAAAAAAAATTTATAGCGATTTTTTCTACATCAATAGATATTATTAGAAAAAATTGTTATTTGTTTTGGAAAAAAATATATTAATTACCTTGGTAGATCCTTCCTCTCAAAAAATCATTTTTTTAATGGAAAATTAGGGGCCCTAGGGGTGGCAACAACCAATGAGTTTATGGGGTAAAGGGGCAACACCCCTTGCAAGGGTTGAGGGGGTAAAATCTCTTGAATGCATCTTGAATGAAATTTTTATCATCTTCTTGAATAGGCACTATCTTTGGGTGTAGTAGCAACAATCATGAATTATATCTCTCAATGATTTTCTCTAAATAAGGTGGCTTGGTATTCAAGCTTGAAAATATCATAAAAAAATGCTTATAGAACTACCACTTTTTGAACTTGTTTTAGAATGTTTCTTGGATTCCTTTCCAATTATCTTTCATAAGAATAATTCCTCCTCTTTCTAAGGAGGGGCTTGATGATAAGAGATTGTCCATTACTAAAATTTGACAAAATTCTAAAAAATTATATTGTCTTGCACTACTACATCTGACTTTGATCCCATTTGGAACTAGGTATGTAAGTAGTCCTTGGGTGAAGGATGCCCTTATGACCCAATTCTATGGGAGGGTTTAGGGGATAATTCTAAATTTTGAGATTGTTCCTAAACTTCATTATCTCTTCCTCCTTAGTATGTTTCACCTTAAAGCTAAGAATTGTAGAAAGAGGTTAAGAACTCACCTCCATATTTATGTCCTCTTTATATGGGTCTAATCCAATGAAATACACCTCATTATCATCAATTCTATCTATTATGAGGCATCGTGTGTTTGGATTTTCAAAATCTTGTTAGAACACACATATACGAAGAGGGGGGTGAATCAATATATGCCTAAAATAAAATTTAATTTCAACTTATCAATCAAGACCTAAAGCTTTATTTTAATCAAATAACATAATCAAAGCAAGTGTGCATAACCACAACACTATATTTATGTGAAAAACCCAACAAGGGAAAAGCCACATTGAGAAAATATGCTTGGAACTATTGTCCAAATGTAGCCTCACAAATGAATCAACAATTACAATAGATTTAAGCTCTTTAACCTAATGAAGTTTACAAATCCATGCTCACTCACATAATGAGGCTACAATATCTTAATACAACTCTTTGAATAATCAAATGACAAATCACACTCCACAGCACTTTCTCTATTTCAACTACGAGTAGTTTGTGTTGTCATTGATGCCAACAAGCCTGTGTTGTCATTGATTTCTACTGGTGAATAAGTTTTTTGCAAGAGTATGGGTAGTTGTCAGTTGTGGAAGTGTTGAAGATGATGAGTATGTGTCTCTAGTGCTTGGTTTCCAAGTACTTTTGAGAAAATTTGATAAAAAGAGGAAATATTATGTTTTAGTGGTATTTTGTGTGACAAATTTATGTTATGGTTTTGCTCTACATTTCTTCTAGGTTGAAGATCTTCTTGTGCAATTTGGATATGTTTGTGAGAGTAGTTCAAATGTGTTATATTCAAGAAATGGTGTGATGGATTGTCGTATAAAAGAAGTTGTGTTCACCAATATGTGAGTTATCTATTGCAGAGGTGTCTGTGAGAAATTTCTTTGCTCTGTGTTTCTCTCTGGAATGGTTTTAGGTCTTGTTATTCTAAGGAAGTGTTGATACTATTGGTATCTTTTTCCACTCAAGATGGGTTGAGGTTTGGTTCTTTAGAAGATGGTTTTTCAAGTAACAGTGTATGGCAGAGTTGTCTAAATGTACTAGGTGTGTACATTCTTCAATTGAAAGTTGTTCCAAAGGAGTTTGATGGATTTTAGAGTGTTTGAGGAATAGTATAGATCATTTTTAAGCATCGTTTGTGGTTCATAATTCCTTGGATTTGAGGAAGTGTGTACTTAAAATTCTAATGGTGTTTGCATAGGTATCAACCAACCTAGTGTTTACACTACATGCAATGGATAATTATTATTTATAATAGCATATGGTTTGATTAGAAATAGAGTTTTATTATGGCTTCGTCAGTGTAAGATTGTATCACATGACACTTTTATGATTTTTTCTTTCTTTTTACTTGTATGGTGATGTTTATGGATTTAGTTTTGTTTGGTTTACATAGTTTATGTTGGTGTATCTGATGATTTGAGTGGGTATGGTATATGATGAAGAGATTCAAAGGAAAAGTTGCAATAGTGACAGGTGGATCAAATGGTATAGTTGCAACCACAACAAGGAAATTTGTGACATAAGGTACTTATGTGTACATTGTTGACATCGATGAATAGGTAAGGCTTCTTTTTTTTTCCATCTAAATTTCAACAAGAATCTTAAAATCTTTAAACTTGCTAATTTCTAGATTTAAGCCTTAAAAATAAATCCACATATATGTGAATAGTCATTAAAAATGAGCATAATAATGAGATTTTCTAATTGAAGAAACATCCACATGATCCAAAAAATCACTATGAATAACCTCTAATAATCTATTTTCTTTAGTGCTATAAGAATTAAATTTTACTCTATTTTGAAAACACACAATGCTCACAAAATCAAAATCTACAAAATAACTAAATAAACCATCCACTAATAATTTAATTAACTATAGTCTTAATCCCTTTTTCACTAGTGTGGCCCAATGTCTTGTGTCATTATATACATAAAGATTATTTTACAGTTAGATAGGTTAAGTTGTAATAAGTAGATGAACCAAACTTAAACAAAGTCCCACACCAATATCCCTTAGATTATTTTACGACTATTGAATTTGACATTCATTCTAACATCATTCATTTTAGAAAACAAAACTAAATTTTGAACATGTTAAATGTAAAATATGCAACACAACTATGAATTGTTTCTCTCCCACTACTAAACACAAGGTTTACCTTCCCTTTTCTAATTATTCAATGAAAACTATTGTCACCAATGAATACCTTACCATAATCATATGTACTCTATATCAAGAAAATCACTCCCTATGAGGATCCATTTTATTTGAGACACTTAAATCGCGAAAAAATTAGTTGAAATGAAGAAAGTGTCATTTTCATTATCAGTGGATTTTCCATTTTCATAATCTATTGATTTTTTTTTCTTGTTTCTACATAGTCAAAATTTATTTCATTAATGCTAGAAAAATGATAAAATTGATTAATTAAATCAATATTACTTAACTAAAATTGGATGTAGATCTATGAGATAGTGTTTTTGTGATAACACTAGTAATGCAACAATGTATTTTAGGTGTGTAAATTTTTTTCCCTCTTTGATATGGCATTATATAATTTTTTTTCAAATAAAAACAATCTACTTTTTTTCACATGACTTTCCCTAGCCATTGGGAAGAGAATTAGTTAATAGATATGAGGTAGGGATGAATCCTCAAGAGGGAAAATAATGTCAAGGGACTTGGATGGGCTCTTGATAGGAGAAATAGGAATAAGGGGTAAAATATCAGGGTGGGAGAGTAACATTAGAGTGAAAAGAAGAAAAAAAATGGAGGAAAAAGCTATAAATAGGATGTGAAGAGAGATTTATTTTGACTTTGGTGGAGAGAAGAATAGAAGCTCTATAATTTGGAGGAAGAAGTTGAGAAGAATAGACAATGTGCTAATTAATAAGTATAAGAGAAAGTTGCTTCAAGAACTTATCCATGATAGCTAGTGGGCCAACTTCAAGTGAACTTATCATTTATGCATTTAATGCAGATTTTTTTTTTATCATTTATGAGGTTTTTTTTGGGAAGTTTGTGCATGCACAAAAGTGTGTTTTCCATAGGAACACACACAAATAGTATAGGTGTATGCTTGCATAGTACATATGCCAATTTGGCATAGGTGCATGCTTACATAAAATATGTTCCAATTTAGCATAGAAGCATGCTTGCATAGCACATGCATTAATGTGGCATAGGCACACTAGGGTGTGGAACATGCATAATTTGGCACAAGTGGGCTAATGGGTATTGCATCCATGTCATTGTGTGTCACATGCATATTAGGTTGTAGAATAAGCATAATTGGGTGTGATGCATGTGCACTGCATGGTGCATGCATAATAGGTTGTGGTACAAGTGTACCAACATTTCATGAACACACCATGGGTGGTGCATGCACACAAGTATTGGGTGAGTAGATAGTGTTAAGAAAATTTAGTTTGTTGGGGAATGTTTAGGTTACATTTTAAGGGGGAAATGAGCTAGGATTGGGAAAAATGACGGTGAACACATATTTTTTGGATATGGAAAATGTGGTAAGGTAGTAAAATAGAGTGGGTTATATGGGAAAAAATTGGTTACATATTGGAAAATGGGTTAGGGAAATGAGAAAATAGGTTAGGGAAATGAGAAAATGGTTAGGGAAATAGGAAAACGGGTTATTCAAATGAGAAAATGGGATAGGGAAATTAGAAAATAGATGGGTTTAAATAGGAAAATAAGTTAATGAAATAAGAAAATGGCTAGATGGGGTGGGGAAAGGGGATTGAAAATGGGGAAAAAATGGGTTGGATGGGAAAAGGGATGGGTAATGAAATAAGACAATGACTAGGTTGGGTAGGAAAATGGGAGGGGAGATGAGAAAATAAATTGGTTTAGATATGAAAATATTTAAGGAAATGAGAAAATGACTAGGTAGGATGGGAAAAAAGGAGACGAAAAGATAAAAAGAAAAAAAATTAGATAGAAAACTAGGTTAAGGAAATGGTAAAATGGATGGTTTTAGGTTTTGGAAAGAGGTTGACTAGGTGTATGTCTGTGTGTAGATATTTATCATGGTGGTGGATCAAGAGAGGCAGCCCACAATGTTGAGGTTGATAATAATTTTTTAAGAAGATGATTAGGAGTTGATAAAGGTAGTTGAATTTCTTGAAATGACATGGATTCCTAATATTAGGTTGAATAGGACACTATTGATGATGTTGGTAGAGTGGTGGAATTTTGAGGAATTTTATCTTTGATATGATGATGAATCTAAAGGATATGTGGCACATACTGCATATCCTAATTCATGAGGAACTAGCCTATTACTATTTAATGAATACTTAGGGAGTAATGCAATGTTCCAAGATAGTATACCTATCTAAATGTTTTTTGTTTCCTTCAAGTTCTTTGAGAGATCAATTTTAACATACACAATTTTATAGATGAACCAAGAAAAAATTTGTGAGCTCAAGACAAATCACATTACCTAGAAAGAATGCTATTTTGGAAATAAATTCCAACATGGTAAGGACAACCTAGGAAGCTCCACTCAAACAAATCTATCCTCAAAAAACACAATTTTTTTTTGTAGGGTGTGAAAACTAGAAGGCACACATAAAAAAAATAGGGAGAATGTTTGAGAATGACCTCACCATGTCTATTTTTATAAAAAAAGAAAAAGAAAAATCCCATTGCCTAAATAGAATCAAGGTGGACCCGATGTAGGACTAAGGCCTTGGTCACTCATTCTGTAAGAATGATTTTAGGAGAGACATTTTTAATAGAATGGTTGATTAAAATAAAAAAATTGGCATGCATTATCAAATTCCAAAGTGGGAGGAACCACATTCAGAGGTTCTTTTGAAAGGAATACCTTGTGGAAGACCTTGAGGATGAATTCCCTAGATCATTTTGGTGGTGGTGCCATCCTCATACACCATTCAAACCTTCAAATGAATTTTGAGGTCATCTAAATAAGAAAAAATGCCCGCACTTGTAGGGAAAATTAGTAAATACCATAATAAATATAGAATAATAATACAAACTCCTACTTCAAAGAAAAAATATGATGTAAAGGAGGACACTAACTAACTCAAATAATAACAAGACTTAAACCCTCTAGCATATAGTTCAAAAATAAAATATCACAAAAAAATACTACATCCTATTAATTATTTATTCTAAGTTGATTGATGGTAAGTTGTCACAATTTTAATCAACTGATTGCATGGAAAGTGTACACATATATGGTTTTCTTTCAAAAATTGAATCCAATTATCATCTTTTGAAAATTCCCTTGAATATGTAATGAGTTTTGAATTCCAATGGTAATTTGAAAGCTCACATCACAAATATGATGCATGTGATGAATATTAAGAGAATATGTTGACTTGACTTGTTCATCCCTCTATTTTAGACTTATCAAGTTAATGTGAATTTCTTCATATCTTTTATTCATCTAAGGGAAATTTGGGTCATTCTCAAGTTTTTAAAAAATGAGTAGGTAAGAGGAGAGGCTTCAAACTTGAGAGCCATGATAGAGGTCTATATAACACTCATTTCTTGTACAAATCATAGAAGTAGCCAAAGATAATAGAAGAGGAATAATTTGAATAAAGGCATATTTTTCATGTGCCTTACTTAACATAAGATTATATCATGTAGAATGATTCTATTCTTTTCTCTTGTTTAAATGATATAATGCTTCATGTTTGGTTAGGTGAGCTAGTGATTTTTTAATTATAATTTTATATATCATTATAATGATAGTACACATGTCATATTATTATGGTAAAATTTTCATATTCATGCAATTTATCATTTATTTTTGTTTCTATTGTGGGATAATGTATTAATACAAATACATATCAACAAATGGTGCAATCTTATGTGAATTTGGGTTCATTCCTGCAACTTATATCTATCCCAATTCACCCCTTATATCTATATACATACATTTTGATATATTTTCCCATGTTATACATTAATTATGCCAAATTATACACCTATCCCAACACATCTATTTCCTAAAAAAATCTAATTATTTTCCTATCTCATGTCATTTTTCTAGATGAAAATTTAACCCCATATTCATAGACTTGACTAGGATTTAAAATCCCAATTCAAATCTAGTGGCTCCAACATCTTCTATTGGTCATTGTAAGTTAACTAAATGCACATCTGCACAATTTGATGTTATTTCTTGTATTTAAAGTAAATCATTTGAATCTTCTCATATCCTCTCATATTCACTCATTATTTTTCATATTAGAAGAATTCAAGTAATTAATAAAAAAACACATTAGATGGTGTATTAAAGGAGTAACAATTATGCATGCATCATTATAGGGTTCCTACAAGTTGAGTTTGATTTCTTGCACACATTTCTCAGGTTGACTAAGGTGTACATGTGTCAAAGAACAAACCCATGTCACACTTTTTGCCAAAAAATAGTTTCTATCAAACCATTTTTGAGCAAAATGTGATTGATCAAATAGGTTTCAATCAAAACTAGGTGGCATCAATGTGGAGTATGTGTGGAATGAAGCATTCAATAAAATACATTTCTCCCAAAAAATATTTAGTTAAAAATGTTTCAGGTACAACCTATTCGACTAAATACATATATAATTTGTTAGAGTAAAGGTTTAAATTTAATCATGTTAATTAAATTACCTTTATCTCCTTCTTAACATTTCACCTTAGTTTGCATAATAAGACATTTAATAATTATATTAATTATTAAATGTGTTATCCTTTTAGGGTTTTGTTGATCTCCTTTCTTAATGATTGATCTTTTATGTAATTATGCTAATTCAATTGTTGAGAATACAGTTTTTTCAATTTCACAGAGCAAAATATCTCTTTCTCTCTTTCTCCATTTTTTCTTCCCTATGATAGGTATTCTTACATGTAGGTGTTCTTGGACTCTGAAGTTGGGTTTGACAAATTCTACATGGTATCAGAGCACAGACCTGTTGCAGCCTGTTCCTAATTTTGAAGAATTTGGAGTTGAAAGGGGTAGATCTGGCTTTCACAGGTTTACAGAGGTTTTTTATGTGGATTTGGCTTGCTCTAATTTTTAGGTGCATCTTGGGCCCAAACTGACCTCACGATTGGACTCAGAGCGGCCAAAAACCCATATTTTCATATATGGCATGCCCTATTTGAGCACAGTTGCACCAAAAGGCAAAAAAATTTGGCCCCAAGGTCGTACGGCCTCAGAGCATGTTTTTCGATGCAATTTTCACATGAAAATCAATAAAAATTCAATTTTTCTATTAGTTTTTGGGTGCAGCCAGTGTTAAAAATTTGCCACCGTACCGCCCCCGGGCGGCCTCCCGTTCACCACCTAAGCGGTGGACTCTACCACCACCATTGGTGGCCAATCTACTCCACCAGCTGCGCTTGCCACTGCACCTCCGCTAATGGAACCTCTGCCGGTGGCAACCATTGCCGAGCTCCTCTACACAGCCCCGCGACCAAATAAGCCCCGCCCGCGGTCACATAAGGAACCAGGTGCCCGTGCTCCAGCCCGAATCGGACCTTAGCCCCCGCCGGTGGTCACTAATGTGACCAGGAGCCGCACTGACAGCTCCAACGCCCAGCCCCTGGTTGCCCAGAGGACCAGGGGTCCTTTTTTTAAGCCCCTGAGGGCTATGGGGGACTATAGTGCTTTTGCAACTACCTTCACCAAATCGGGTGTATCTTGCTCGTTTTAGCTCAGATTTTCGAATGAAAATAGGTGTTGGAAAGTTGAATCCGAGCCTGATCTGATGGTGAAATATTTTTTAAAATTTTTTTAGTTTGGTTGCCATTTTTTGCAGTCAAAGTCAAATGAAGCTTTTCGCACTCCTGGAGCCATAACTTTTGCATACAGACTCTGTTTTTTGAAAATGAGTAGGCGTCAAAAAGCTCTTCTCATGCTCTTTCCAAAATAGTAACTTTTTTTATCAAAAATTTACCAGGTACACAGAATTTTGTATGAATCATTTTTTGCTTTTTCAAGCTTTTCAGCTTTAAAAATTGTACTGGGGTTTGGGTTCTTGTATTGTAGGGGGGTGTTTTTTCTTGCTTTTTGTATTTTCCATCAGAAAACTAGAATACCAAAACTCTCAAAAACAATCAAACCTTTCTGCATCTTTTGTCTATTCTGAAAGATCACATAATAATAATAATAAAAAACCAGGCACAGGTGCAGGGTTTAATGGTAGACTCTTCTTCGATTTAGCATCTTTCCCCACACAATTATCATACCTGGAAGGCACAAATGACAAGACTTCTCATGTCCAAAGGTTTATGGTCATGTTTGGATGATGTTCAACCTTAGTTGCAATGTCAATTTGAGATCTTTCAGCACCAGAACATAATGGATAAGGCCATGGGGTTGTTATCCTTGCATGTTTCAAACAGTCTTCTCTTTCATCTTGAGGGTTGTGAAACTCCTTGAGCTATGTGGTTGAAGTTTGAAACACTTTTTGGCACCATTAATAAGTTCCGAGCACTTTAGATTGAGGCAGAATTGACCACTTTGGTACCTGATTCCTTTCCTTCTATTGAGGATTTCCTGATGAAATTCAAATCTCTCAGATCTTTGTTACAGGGTTGTGGTAAAAACAAAACAGATACAGAGTGCATTTACCTGTAACTATCTAAGCTTCGAGGATCCTTCCAGATTTTCTCTTCTACCTTCTATTCCACCATGGATGCTTTGGGTCCACATTTTACCATGCCTTCTCTTGAGGTATTCTGTGATAGATTGACACGAGAGCAGGCCAAGCTCACACAGTTGGATACTCTTCCTGGATCAAAGAATAAAGCATTGGTTGCTCAGCCATCCCAAGGGAAACAGAAGCAGAAATAGAAGCTGAAGACAAATTCAGTTGGTAATGAGAGTTCCTCCAAGCCACCACCTAAAACAAATTCAAAACCACAATCCAATCCTAAACAGGGTAAATCTTCAAAGTCTGGTGAGTCTTCCTCCAAGACTAAGAAGAATCCAGCTAATCCTTGTAGTTTATGTGGTAAGGAAGGACATTCAGTTTCTAGGTGTTGGAAACGATTAGAGGCTTTAGAGGAAGCCATGCAGCAGCATCATATTTCCTCACCTTAGCCTCCTTCTCCATCCATAGGGAAAGGTCATGCTCTTTCTGCATGAGCCTCATCTTCAGGATCCACATGGATTATTGACTTTGGTGCTTCCCACCATATCTCACACTCACAGGATTTAGTCACTGCACTTGCTCATAGTGCTACTTCACAGATTGCAGTTGGTGACTCCGCACAACTTTCAGTTCAGGGTTCAGGTACTATTTCATTGGATGGTGGTTGTCTTCAGGATGTGCTTTTGGTTCCTAAAATTTTGACAAACCTTCTATCTATTTATTATATTTGCCACTCTGGTAAGATAGTTGAGTTCTCACCACATGATGTGGTTATTCGAGACCTTCATGATCCTGACTTGGTTGTAGCTACTGGGAGTGTGGATTTTGTATCACGCTTATACAGATTTGATGCCTTTGAGAGTTCAGACACTGTTGGTTCCTCTCTTATAGCACATGCAGATTCAGTGAGTAGGCTTTGGCATGAGCATTTTGGCCATGTCAATTATAGATATCTACAGCAGACGAGTACTCAGGCAATTGTGATTGGGCTCCCACAGATTTCTTGTACTAATGGTGTATGTCGAGGTTGTGTTCTTGGAAAACATCATCGAGATCCTTTTCCTAAGGGTTGAGCCACTCGTGCTAGGGCACCCCTAGAGTTGGTACACAGTGATCTTATGTCCTTTCCGACTCCTTCCTTTTCAGGGGCCCGCTATGTGCTCACTTTTATTGATGACTTCTCTAGACGAACATGGGTGTACTTTCTTAAGTACAAGTCTGATGTCTTTGACTCATTCAGGATTTTTAAGACATTTGTGGAGAAGCAATCTGGACATTCTATCAGGAGGATACACACAGATAATGGGGGGAATATGTTAATCAGGCTTTTACAAATTTTTGCACCGAGCATGGTTTACAACATCAGTTTACAATCCCTTACACCCCTCAGCAGAATGGTGTCACTGAGAGAAAGAATAGAACCTTACGGGAGATGGAAAATTGTATGATACAGTCTCAAGCTATGAGTTCTTCCTTCTGCTATGAGTTCTGTCCGAGGCAATCAATTGTGCCAATTATATTCAAAATCGATGCCTCATAAGGCATTGCGACATATGACTCCTAAGGAGGCTTGGACCCATGTCAAGCCTGATGTTTCTACATTCTGAGTTTTTGGTAGTGAGGCTTGGGCATTTATTCCTGATGCTCAGCAGAAATCCATGGAGAGGAAGAGCCGACCACTCATATTTGTTGGCTACTGTGAGGATGTTAAGGTGTACAGGTTGTTTGATCCTGATTCCAAAGAGGTCTTGTTTCAGCGGGATGTCCAGTTTGATGAGCGCTATCCTTAGATGGATTCTCCATCACCAGCTTCTCCCTCATTGCCTACTCCTCCCTCTTCATCTCTTGAGGATTACTTATTTCTTGAGGATGATGTAGATGATGATCCACCATATCCACCACCACTAGTTGCTCCATCTTTGCCTAGGTGGGCCCATGTCACTATTGATGCAGCTGGTTCTTTGGCAGGTGATCCTTCAGATACTCATCATACTTGTGCTCAGACATCTGATGCTATTCTTTAGATTCATGCCATTTTGGATGATCCTCAAAAGTTTTCAGAGGTGACAGGTCACCTTGAGTGGGATAAGGCTATGGATGAGGAGTATTCTTCTTTGGTGAAGAATCATACTTGGGATCTTTGTCCTCTTCCTAAGGGAAGAAAGTTGGTTCAGTGCAAGTGGTTGTACCGTACCAAGTATGATGTAGATGGTTCTATTGATAAGTATAAGGCACATCTTGTTGCGAAGGTTTTTTCTCAGGTGGAGGGTATTGATTACTCCGAGACCTTTGCCCCTATTGCTAAGATGAATTCTATTTGCTTTGTACTTTCACTTGCAGCTTCACAGGGATGGTCAGTGTTTCAGATGGATGTGAAGAGTGCCTTCTTCCATGGGGACCTACATGAGGAGATCTATATGGAGCAACCTCAGGGTTTTGTGCAGGACACTTCTTTGGTTTGTAGACTTCGACATTCATTGTATGGTCTCAAACAAGCCCCTCAAGCTTGGCATGAGAAGATGGACTCTTTTTTGCTTTCCACTCACTTCACACATTGCCATTCCGATCACATAGTGTACATTTGGCATGAGGAGGGTGATCTTTTGATTCTTGTGCTATATGTCGATGATCTCATCATTATAGGTAGCTCATCTTCCATGATTTAGGATGTTTAGTGAGCTTTGATGGAGCAGTTTGAGATGACAGATCTTGGAATTTTGCACTATTATTTGGGCTTGCAAGTTATTCAGTATTTGGATGGGATTTCCTTATTTCAGCAAAAGTATGCTCTTAATATGCTCCAGCGCTTTGGCATGCTTGATTGCAAGCCTACCCCCACACCTTTTCAGTCAGGTGTTGTCTTGTCTTCCACTTGTACTACTTCTTCCGTGGATACTACTCTGTATAGATAGTTGGTTGGCAGTTTGTTGTACCTGACACACTCACATCCTAATCTTTCCTTTGCTGTTGTCCTTGTCTCTCAATTCTCACATGATCCACATGAGATTTATTGGCAAGCAGCCAAACGTATTTTGAGGTGCATTCAGGGTACCACTCATTATGGCATTCACTACACATCAGGATCCCCTCACATTGTTGGCTTTACTAACTCAGATTGGGCTGGTGATGTTGATGATCGAAAGTCTACTTTTGGCTTTTTTTTTGCCTTGGTTCTGGTCCTATTACATGGTCTTGCAAGAAGCAGTCAGCTATTGCATTATCATCTATAGAGGCCGAGTATCGAGGAGCAGTGTTAGCTAGTCAGGAGGTTTTATGGCTTTGACAGTTGATGATAAAGTTTGGGTTTCCTCTTGATAGTCCCACTATACTTTGGTGTGACAATCAGAGTGCCATTCATATTTCTCGCAACCTAGTGGAGCATCAGCAGACTAAGCACATTGAAATCCACATGCACTTCATCAGGCAGTTGATTTAGGATGGTTCTCTCATCTTGGAGTGCATTCCTACAGAGGAGCAGGTTGCAGATATCTTCACTAAACCTTTGGCATCACCGCGCTATCTTCAGTTGTGCTCCATGCTTGGGGTGAAGGAAGTTGTCCTTGGGGTGTCTCAGTGAGGCCTTCCTTCCTTCTTTCATGTTTTTCTTAGCATGTTTTTTTCTCTTTTTGGAGAGGAGTTTTTCCCACTGGGTTTTCTCTTTTACTCCATTTTACAGAGATTTGGTTGTAATTCGGTACCTGATCAGGCCTTGTTGCTAGGACCCAAGTTTACTTTCAAGCATTGTAGTTACCTTTGCTTTCTTGCATATGTTTGTAGTTGCACTTTTTCTCATCTTAAGGGGGGGTGTTAGAGTAAAGGTTTAAATTTAATCATGTTAATTAAATTACCTTTATCTCCTTCTTAACATTTCACCTTAGTTTGCATAATAAGACATTTAATAATTATATTAATTATTAAATGTGTTATCCTTTTAGGGTTTTGTTGATCTCCTTTCTTAAGGATTGATCTTTTATGTAATTATGCTAATTCAGTTGTTGAGAATACAATTTTTTCAATTTCACTGAGCAAAATATCTCTTTCTCTCTTTCTCCATTTTTTCTTCCCTGTGATAGGTATTCTTGCATGTAGGTGTTCTTGGACTTTGAAGTTGGGTTTGACAACTTCTACATAATTTTTTATAAATCACCTAAAATCTACATATATAAAAAAAAATTAAAAATAGGTTGAGGTATTTTTCTTAGAACTTTCTCACTTGAAGTTCTTTCGAATGAAACCCTAGTGATGCACAAGCCTCCAAACACTTCCACCATGTATGTTTAAAAAAATGTGTGTATTTGTGTTTTTATTTATGTTTGTATGTGTGTATTTATGTATGTTTGTATATGTATATTTATGTAGATGAAGAAAATGATATTATACAAGGAAATTCCATAAACCCTAAATTTTTCAATCTATAAACCCTACACATAAAAGATAAAAAAATTATAATAAGAATTCTCTCACTCAAAGGATCTCATACTTACCCATAACATCAGCCCCATCCCTTCACCCAAAGGATCTGATACTGACCTTATTGAATTATCATTTGATATCTTTAGTGGTTCTTCTAGTGAGTAAAATATCAATGATCCCTATGGTGATGATCCACATTATAAATATTATCTACTGTTTATTTTACCTACCTCTTCCTATTCTTTTTTATCTGAGGCCTCCATTTATGATATCAACTTAGAAGATTTTATTGTATATTACCTATTTAATTACCACACATCCCCTTATCATATCCCTCCATCACCTAAGCTTTCCCCTTTTCATATAGATCCATTTCATCCCTTCCTAAAACCATTATCTTTAATTTCTATCATTATCATATCTCATTTTTCCCTCCATATGAATTGCCACCTTATCCTTCTACTTCCTATGTTGACATAAAATTTCCTCCATGTCACTTTCCATTTCCTTCATCCATTATGTCTTAGCTTTCAAATAGCCAAAAATTTAAAACATCCTTAAAAAATGGAATGTACTCCCATCTCTATCATGATGTTGAAAATCATCCTCAATGTGATGTTTATCCACCTACTCATTATTAGAAATATATATACCAAGCTTAATTAGCTATAATTACAATTAGAGAGCCTCAATTCCCCCCCATTCAACTCCTTTATGGAAAATGCCACTCCTTTCATCATCCATCCATTGACAATGATATTATAGGAGACATTCAATAGAGTGATTCACCTCCAAAGTGACTTGGTGGAGTTTTGAGTGGACTAGTTGGTGCCTATAGATTATATGAATTAATCTAGCCTATCTATTGCATGGCATAGGGCTACAAATTCCAAACATGTAAAATATGGGTAACATAGTCTATGTGTAAGTAGTGATATACATTTCAAAAAAATTGATTGTTCTTAGCCTTGGGTTTAGCAAATTGTCAATCAATGCAAAATTTATATACATATGATTTTATTTGAATAAATGTATCCACCTATCATCTTTGAATATTTCCTTGATTACAAATAAGCAGTTAGATCAATTGACTTGACTTGTACATCCCTCATTTTTAGAGTTATCAATTTAATATGACTTATCCACCTTCTATGTTTTGCATATTTCCTTTTATGAAATGATTTTTGAAGTTGAATGACAACTAGGGGAGAGGGGCCTATAGTGGAGCACCCTAACTTCACATTTCTCAAAATCCTATGTGTAAATTTCAAATCACTCCCAATTTTGTACAATAGTTTATTTGGCAACTCACATGCTTCTATATTTCATTTTAGGGCCGCATCATCAAATATGATGCCACATCATCATGATTTTTATTGAGGTGTCCAAAAAGACCCGAAAAAAATTGAGACTGATAGTGGTGCACTTAGACATGTTTTATTCGTGTGCTGATGTGGCATCACATGATTTGTCAGTTTGTGTACTTTATGGATAAAAAGTGTTTTGTAATTGGATATTAAGGTGCTACACTATGAGACTCAATAATGACTACTTCTATCCCCACTATTCAACCCCACTCCACTATAGGCCCCTCTCCCTTAGACTTATGAAAGATCATGTGACAAAAGAGAGCATTGAATAAGACAACCTTGAATAAGACAACGTTGAATAAGATGGATTTGAATAAGACAGCGTCAAATAAGATATTTTAGACAAGAGAGACACAACAAAGGTCTATATAACACTCTTTTCTTATACAATTTACACAAGTAGCCAAAGCTAAGAGCAGCGGAATAGTTTGAGTAGAGGCAAAGTTTTCTTATGGCTTGGCCAAGGTAAGCTTTTATCACATAATGCTTTTATGTTTTTTTCTTGCTTTTTGCTTATTCCATGGAAATGGTGGACTAATTTATGTAGTTTAATGTATGCATATTTTTAAAGTTGATTTATTAACTTGAGTTGGCTTTGTCAGTGTAAGATTGTCTCATAGAATGTTTTTATTCCTTTTTATTGATTTTTACTTGTATAGTGATGTTTATGGATTTAGTTTTATCTATTTGATGATTTGAGTGGGTATGGTATACGATGAGGAGATTTGAAGGAAAAGTGGCAATAGTGATAGGTGGATCAAATGGCATAGTTGTAGCCACGACAAGGAAATTTGTGGTAGAAGGTGCTTATGTGTACATTGTTGACATTGATGAAGAGGCAAGGCTTCAATTTTTCTAAGAGCTCCATGAAAGTTCTTCATTTGTGAATTGTAATGTGGCAATCGAGAGCCATGTGAAAGCGGTTGTAGATCAAGCAATGGAGGAGAAGGGGTGTCTTGACATCATGGTGAAAAATGCGGCTATGATGCACGCTCATGTGAATGCCACTGCAAAGGTTCCACTAGACACTTGGGAGAGAATCATGGCAGTGACTTTGAAAAGGCCTATGTTAGGCATGAAGCACACTATGAGGGTCATGATTCCACACAACTCTAGTTACATACTCTTCAGTAGCAGTGTGTTGGTACTTCTTAAGATTGATAATGAGTCTCATGGTTACATGGCTTCCAAGAATTCTCTATTGTGAAAAAGATGATGGAGGAGTGGCTTCATAAGGCATCTAATGGGAAATGTCCTAAGGAGGTCCTTGAGGATGAGTTTGAGAGAAACACTACTAATGGAAGGAAGCTTATTGTTGATGATGTAGCCAATGCTTTCTTGTTTCTATCATCTGATGAGGCTTCATACATCAATGGCCACAACCTTATAGTTGACGGGGGTTATTCTCTTCATGGGCGAGATATTGCGTCCTTAAAAAAACCACTTGATGATTAGAGAGTTGTAACATTGGAGTTATATTTTTTAGTTAGATCATTCTTAAGAACTTATACTTGGGTATGTGCAGGATCATCATGGATAAAATAGGCCCT